>JALIGW010000016.1:4267500-4405000 GCA_023053685.1 Diadophis punctatus similis
CAATGAAGTTTTCTCTGGATAGATTGACTTCAATGTGCACAGGAGCATAACCCAATGTCCTCTTTCCCCTTCGCGTTACAAAATTCCCCCAGTTAGGAAAGTAGAAAATGTGATGTATGTGTGTGTACCCACAGAGACATTCAGAAACCCCCAAAACTTTAACCTTAGACTGTCTACTGTCGACCTCACCCCATTCCTAAGAGGTCTGTAAGGGGGCGTGCATAAGCACACCAATGTGGCTACCGTCCCTGTCCTAATGTTCCCTTTTATTCGTAACCATCTCATGTATTCATAATCATGTTTATAATTTTATTTGTAATCTTATATATGCTTGAATGAATGAATGAATGAATGAATGAATGAATGAATGAATGAATGAATGAATGAATAAATAAATAAATAAATAAATAAATATTCCTCACATGCAATTGCCCAAAATATGCTGGGACTCTTCTAATACAATCTATCCCTGTCAGTCTAATTATCTTGCTTTCTCCTTTATTGCATCATCCAATGCACAGACACTAAGATCTGCTCTGCTCCAGCTTATCGGGAAAAACCGATTGTAAGTCTCGGCCTTTGGTCTTGAGGGCGGGCGATGTGGGGGAGTGTTGATGTTAGAAGAAAGCCCTAAGGTTCCTCCCCCTCCCCCCACTTCAGCAAGTAAAACAAATTGCCTTGCTTTCTTCTCCCTTTTTCTTTTTTCCTTTCTTCCTGAACTACATCCTGATGGGCAGCTTCTGAAGGAGAGATCCCTTGGTGGGATAGATGCACAACCTCATTCTTTACCGGGTATTTGTTGGGAAGTGCTCTGGATTTGCTCCCACCCAGGAAATAAGACACAGTGCAAAAGCATTTTCTTTGGTCTCTGGCCTTTAGGTTCCCACCAAGACCGCTTCTTGAAATGACAATACTTTTCTCTTTCAAGCGTTTTGCTCAGTGGGCCATGGACTCTGTCCCACTGTGTAGGCAACTCCACACCTGATTTAAATAAGCAGGACAGTTTGCAAGCATTCCGCTTTCATAACCAATAATCTTTTGTGAAGGTTGTTCTCTGCTGGATTTAGATCTCGCCTTTCTGCCCAGTGATAATAAGCGAACATATTTAGGAAGGAGGAGTTTCAAACAGACCTTAAAGATGTGTAAAAACCCTTCATCATTCAGTAAAATAGCTAAAGGAGGAGGAAAAACCGAGTAGAAAAAGGGTGGAAATTGTAATTGGTGTTTCAGTCTGGTCTGCATGTGACAAGCAGAGAGCTTTCACTTTTTATAATTATGAATACTTTGTGGGGACATCCATGACATTTTATCATTAAAATGTGGTTGGTGGATAGCAATTCTTAGGAATCTGATTGTTTTTCTGTATAGTAAGGAGGGACAATTTGGTGCCCATCAGATCTTTTGGACTTCAGCTTCCAAAAGGTGGGTTGGTCAGTTGTGCTATACAGAAAGCAAAAGTTGGGATTGTTAATCCTACATCTTCCTTTGGTTGTCTTTCCTTCCCGATTATGTGGTCAGGTAGATTCTATTTCCACTCAAAGCAACTTTCCCCAATCCACCCTCCAGAAAGATGTGTAGGACTTCAATTCCCATCCATCCTGAAAAGGTAGCTAAGAATGAAGACAGTGGGTGTCCTGCATATCTGGAAAGAAAGAGGCAGGGAAGAACTGACTTAAAGCTATAAGTGCCCTATAAGTAAGTTTTATAAGTAAAACTATAAGTCTCTGCTGTAGGCTGAAGTGCTTTTTTGACTAGGCTCAATCATTTCCCCCACAATTGTAGTTTGATGAAACTGCTCAGCAGCATTCTTTAGGAAACTACAGTATCAAAAAATGTTTGGGGGAGGAAAGCCCCAAGGTGGTCACACACCCTAAAACATCCCCAGGGGGAATCCTGAAGGTTTAACCTTAGCTGTGTTGGCACAAGAGGCTTGAGCGGGAGAGAAAATACTTTTTCTCACAACATGTTAGCTTGTTTAGTTTTAGTGAACGGCTTTAGCACATTATGTGAACCCAGTTGCCTTGGTTATTTAATTATTATTGCCTGAAGTCTGAAAAAGCATCATTTATCAATAAGCAAAGCAAGTTGTGAGAATGCAGGCTCAGAGCAGCCAAGAAAGTTGTAGCAAATTAAACTTTGAGTGGAGGCACCTGGAAGCCAGCAGTCCCCCATTACCATCAAGTGGCTCCCAGTAGAAATTCAGCACTAGGTTACCCAGTCTGGGTTTATGCCTTAACCTTCTGTGTGGGCTAGCCCTATTTATCATGATCAAGCATGTCTGAACACAGGCAGTATTGATGGACCAACCTTGCTTTCTCCAGAGCCTGGGTCCATATTCCCAAATTCCTTCCTCAAACCATTGCCTTCCAGATGGCCGGCAAAGCATAATGGAACTTGAATTGCTACATATCTACAGGACACTAGGCTTAAGTAGTGCTCTAGATAGCAATAGCAATAGCACTTAGACTTATATACCGCTTTACAGTCCTCTCTAAGCATACTGCCCTCAACAATCTGGGTCCTCATTTTACTGACCTCGGAAGGATGGAAGGCTGAGTCAACCTTGAGCCTGGCATCACATGATTCCTCATTGAAATAAAAGTAACTCCCAGCTTTCTTCATGCAAACAACTGTTCATCAGAGCAGCCCACTTAAAACCTGTAGGGCAGTGTTTCCCAACCTTGGCAACTTGAAGATGTCTGGACTTCAACTCCCAGAATTCCCCAGTCAGCATTCGCTGGCTGGGGAATTCTGGGAGTTGAAGTCCAGACATTTTCAAGTTGCCAAGGTTGGGAAACACTGCTGTAGGGGCTGCCTGGCACAGAGGCTTTTATTGTCCTCCATGTATGTTTGCTTAAAATTGCAGGTAGCCTTTATTTGACCCGAAAGGAAGATTATTGTTGGGTCCAATGTGAGTTTATATAGAAAAAAAAATCTCCCCCCCCAAAAAAATCAAAGCTGAGAAGATACTCCCTTTTCAATCAATAGTTAATATTGATTGTATATTAATATTGATTTTCAATATTACTTATTATACCTTAAAGACATTTGGATGGTGCCTTTCTGGCCCAGTAGGGCCATTCCCATAAAACATCATTGTCATCACCTTTATCATTAAATAATCAAAAGACGTATCTAGATTGCCCTGCACAGTGTATAAAATTAGGTAGGTAATCTTAACAATAAATATTTTCACTTTTCAACTTAAAACTCATTCAGAGTTACCATGAAAAAAAAACTTTTGGCTGAAACTGTCCCCCATTCATATTTTTGCCCCTTATGCTGAACTATTCAACATGCATGTGGTTGTGTTGTTTCCCCACTGGTATCCAATGGAAGCACATTTTCCATTGATACACACTAAAGCAATAGCAATAGCAATAGCACTTAGACTTATATACCGCTTCACGGTGCTTTACAGCCCTCTCTAAGCGGTTTACAGAGTTCAGCATATTGCCCCCAACAATCTGGGTCCTCATTTTACCGACCTCGGAAGGATGGAAGGCTGAGTCAACCTTGAGCCTGGTGAGATTTGAACAGCTGAACTGCTGAACTAGCAGTCAGCTGGAGTAGCCTGCAGTAGCTGCATTTAACCACTGCGCCACCTCGGCTCAATAAGCAATACAATTGTTTTACATATTTTCCCTCCCCATCAAGCAAAATTTGATAAACCTATTTTATTTATTTATTGAATGTCTACACTACCCAATTCATCTAAGTGACTCTTAGAAAATTTATTCTTCTCTAAATCCATCTATGCTTCAAAGTATGAGATTACAATTCATACACATTCTTGATCTGTCAGTTAGACTGAAGAGTAAGAAGTGGGAACGAAGAGAAATTAAAGAGCAGAAAAAGAAAAGAAAAAAAGCAAATAAATAGTCAGTTTATCCAAAGGGCTTTGCAAATACATGCATGTATTTATTTATTAAATTTGTATGCTGCTCGTCTCATTATCCAAAGCAACAGGTTGGCTGGTTTTAATATTTTTTTAAATATTTAATTCTAAATATAAAGGGCCACACAGCTTAATATAGACCACGAGACCAACATAATTTTAATTTTTTTTAATGAAACAAGCAAAAAAAAAATTAATGGAACACTTTCCCATAAAGCCCTGGGAAACTCTTTTTCCCAAGCCATACCCAAAACCTCCTTCATTTCCTGCACACACAAACCAAGTTAAAAGCCGGGGAAAGGGTGTGTGTGTGTCTGTCTGTCTCTGTCTCTGTCTCTGTCTGTCTCTGTCTGTCTCTGTCTCTGTCTCTCTGTCTCTCTCTGTCTCTCTCTCTCTCTCTCTCTCTCTCTGTGTGTGTGTGTGTGTGAGAGAGAGAGAGAGAGAGAGAGATCCTTTCCATTAGTACAACGTAGTGGAACGCCCTGGGGACTGACCGAGACTCCCAGGTGTTTCTCTGGCCTGATGGGTTTGGTTAACTCCGTGACCTGATCGCGAAATCCAAATCGCAGCGTCTCGGCAAAGAAGATACAAAATGTGACTTTGATATGAGAATGCTCTTTCGCCCTGCAGGGCTTCCTGGAGCAGACCGGCTTTGCCCTTTGAAGATGCGCCAAGCCCCCTCCTCCTTTTCTTTTCTTTTCTTCTCCCCCCCCCCACCTTCCTCCTCCGGGCCAGCGCCTAGCCAGATTCACTGGTTTGCTTTTATGCGTTAACTTTTCACCTTGTCTCGGGCGCCGTGCAAGAGGTGCGCGAGCGAGAGACAGCGGCATCTACTACACCCAGGCACAGCAAATTCAACCGGTTCACCTCCGGATAAATCAGCTATTTCGCCTAACGTGGAAATATTTCCCCCATTTTCCACACGCTTAGAACGAGCTGCGGTGTTTCTTACAACCAGGGAACTTTCTTACAAGTCTTTCTTCAGGGTGGCAGCCAGATAAGGGGGGGGGGAGGGAGGGAGGGGGAAAAGTTTTTTTGGCGTATGACAAACCCCCAAAGAAATTAAGCTAAGCCTGTTCATGTTAGAAATTCACTTACCGGCTTTTTTAAAAAAAAATTGCCATTGGGGCTACTGAACGCTTCCCTTCCCGCTTCTCTGGGATGATTCTGGCACATGATTATTAATGAGCAAATGTTTTTAAAATTTGAAGAAGTGCTTTTAAGAGGGGGAGAAGAATCTCCCGCAAGGCTCTAAGCGAGCCCCCCCACCCTTTGAAGTGGAGAATAGGCGCTGGCAAACTTTCCTTTGAAAGCAACGAGATGTGGGTTAGAATCAGGGGTCTCTAACCTTGGCAACTTTAAGCCTGGCGGACTTCAACTCCCAGAATTCCCCAGCCAGCAAAGCTGGCTGGGGAATTCTGGGAGTTGAAGTCCTCCAGGCTTAAAGTTGCCAAGGTTGGAGACCCCTGGGTTAGATAGCCTGTCAGGTTCCCTCTTCAAATTCTTTTGCAGAAGTTATTGGGTTTGGGGGAGTTTTCTCTCTCCCTCAATCCCTAGGTCCCACCCAATATCTTTCTTTTCTTCCTTCCTTCCTTCCTTCCTTCCTTTCTTCCTTTCTTTCTTCCTTCCTTCCTTCCTTCCTTCCTTTTCTTTCTTACGCCACCCTTACACACGCACAGATACACGCGCCCGCGCGCCTCTTGCATTCATCCTTCCCAAACTTCCCAGGCTTTACTGGGTTTCCATTCCCACCCGATCCTTCCTTAACCGACCTCCCCCCCCTCCACCGACCCCCAGTTGCTTTCTCTTTTGCAAGTCCTTCGGATTGAGTCCTTTGAACCTGCGATTGGAGGTTAAAGTGCACCAGGTTGCAATGGAAGAAGGAAGCTCTTAAAACAATAAATGCTTGGCTAATGTTGTTGTGATCGGGTCGCTGCCCTCTCGCTTATCCTTTTAAATGCAAATCTTCCTTGAGGGGCGAGGAGTAGCGCGACGGCCCCCGTGCCTGCCCGCCTCTCTCTCTCTCTCTCTCTCTCTCTCTCTCTCTCTCTCTCTCTCTCTCTCTCTCTCTCTCTCTCTCTCTCTCTCTCTCTCTCTCTCTCTGCTCTCCTTTCCCCTCCCTCCCTCCTCCCTCCCTCCACGTCACCTGCCTCGGGTCGTGGGCCTGGCCTGGCCATTTCCAAGAGAGCCGCCTCAAGGACCGTTCATCCTCCGCAGCTCCCGGCGATGCCGGTTGCCTGAGCCTCCAAAGCCGGCGCAGAGCGTCTTTGCGCCCGGAGGAAGCGGCAGCCCTTAATAAAGGCCGGGCAGGCGCAGCCCAGCTCGGCTCAGCCTGTCCCCCCCCATCGCCGGTCCGCCGCTTTCCAAGGCTCTTCCCCCGGAGCAGCATGCAGAGAAGCGCCGCTCGCCTCGGACCACCATGTACGTGAGCTACCTGCTGGAGAAGGAGAGCCCCTCCATGTACCCCGGTTCGATGCGCCACGCGGGGGGGCTGAACTTGAGCGCCGCGCAAAACTTCGTGGGCGCTCCGCAGTACCCGGACTACGGCGCCTACCATGTCCCCGCCGGGATCGGATTGGACAACGCTCAGTCGCCGGGGTCGCCCTGGCCAGCCGCCTACGGCGCGCCCCTGCGAGACGACTGGAACGGCTATGGGCAGGCAGGCGCCCCCGGGACTGCGACCGCCGGCGCCCTGCACGGACCCAGCCCGGCCGGCTTGGCTTACAGCCCCGCCGGAGACTACCTCCCGCACCCGCACCACCCCTCCCAGGGACCTCCGGCGCCCCCCTGCGGGGTCCCCCCTTCCGCGGGGCTGATGCAGCCTCTCAACCCGCCGCTCGGTTCGGATCCTCTCTCCCCTGGCGGGCAGCGGCGGAACTTCTGCGACTGGATGAGGAAACCCACGGCGGGGGGACCCGGTAAGGCGGAAAGGGGGTGTGTGAGAGAGAGGGGGGGGTGCGTGCCGAGAGCCGGCCTGGGCTTTGCCTCTGGACCCGGGAAGGGAAGCAGTGGCAAGGTTCGGTCGCGCAGTGACCCCCCCCCTTGCCAAGGGCACTCTGCACCAGCTCCGAGGCCCTCTGGCAGGGGACGCTTCTGAGTTCCAGATTTGAAAGGGAAGGCGACGAGAGCCACCGCGGGGCTGAGCTGACTGGTTGATTGCAGGGTTAGGGGACCGGTGCTTCCATTCATGTGGCAGTTTGATAGGAGAATCACCGGCTTCGGGCTCCGTCGCTTTAAACACACACACACACACACACACACACACACACACACACACACACACACACACACACACACACACACACACACACACACACCGGCTTCGGGGTCCGTCGCTTTAAAACACACACAGACACAGACATAGACACAGACACACACACACACACACACACACACACCAAAAAAACGACGGTCAACCGCCGGGTTTCTTTTGGCGACACAGGCTGTGCTGAGCCGGTTCTTCCCCTATAAAGACAAAAAGGGCCAACGCTCCGGAACCTGCTTGGCAGGGGATCAAGGATGCGGCAAGGCTGACTGTCCCCGCAGACAGGTCGGAGAGTTCGGTGGCGGGCGCGTTTGCTTTTAAGCGCTCAGTTTCCTTGATATCTCCCCACCACCACCACTTAAAAGAAAGAGCCCAAATACCTCGCAACTCCCGGCCAGCCTTTCTTTGCGGGAGGGGTTAAGCAAAGAGGCTGTAGTCTCGACCCCCACCCCCACCCCACCCCTGACCTAGAAGGGCTGCATCCAAACTACGCCTCAGGTTTGAAAGTTTCGGGTAAGACTCGTGAGGGTTCGCGTTTGCGTTTTTGCCATTCAAGACAATTGAACTCACGGAAGATATAAATTAATTTCCATTATCTGGGTTTCTTTACACCCCGTCGCCGTTTGTTGAGCCGTTGATTTCAAAGGGAGCGGGAGAGAAAGAGAAGGGGGAAGAAAACGCCTTGATATCAGATGAGTGCGAGGAACGGGAGACTTCGTAGAAGTCTGTACGAAGAGCGTTTGCGCTTTATTTCTTCTATAAAGAGTCCTGGCCCTGCGATTATTTCTGAGGACGTGCCCCCCCGCCTCCCCCACCCTTTCGATTTCTTGCTCGAGATGCCTCGGGCGGCATTTGACCGGGAAGTTTCACACGCCGATTGTGCCCGCAAAAGTTTTTTCACACCGGCCTGGGAATCACCATCGCTCCCGCTGAAATCGAGCTGCTTCTGATTCCTGGAGGGCAAATTTTACCCAGTAGGTGGCTGAGCTCACAGGCAGCGCCCGCTTCACAGAGGGGCGAATTGCAAAGTTCGCTCTTTTTGCGGTTTTTGCAAACCCCTGTTTTTAGGCTATAAATCGGCCACAAGTTTAGCACACACACACACACACACACACACACACACACACACACACACACACACACACACAAGACGGAGGGAGAGAGGGGCAGAGAACAATCTGCAAAGGGAAGTTTTATTTGTTTGTTTCTTTGTTTGTTTGGAATTTGACTGTGAACTGAAACTCACAACATACAGAGCGCTGGCCAGAGACGAAGAATAGCAACCCGCCTTTCCCAGAATATTCTAAACTCCCAAGATTGGGAGTGTGGGGTGTGGAAGCTTCCTGGGAGGCCCATAAATCGATTTATGACTCTTTTGGACCCCCTCGGCCAGGCCCAGTGCAGCATTACCTGCCGGGGGGGGGGGGGGCTGGGGGAAGCGGGTAGAGATTTCTTTTTCGACTCTGCCTGGATCTGATGCTCCCATTCGCCCGCTAGTTCGCCTCCTAAAACAATCCCGGATTAGCGCGGACGAGTCTGCTGTCATCACCTAATCTACCAACTTCCTCCAACCCTTTCAGAGGCTCTTGGAGATGGCTGACTCGGTTGGCCGTTTCCAGCCCCTTCTATTATTTTATTATTTCTTTTTAAAATTACCAATCCAAACTGGAGGAAGCTATCGGGAGGGCATCTTTGTCCAAGCCAACACAATTGCACGAGGAGCGCCCTTCACAGCAAAGCTATTCCGTGCCAATGAAGAGAACCTCTTTCCGGGCACTTTGGCCTTTGGAAGAGTCAAGAACGAAGGCCTCATTGGATCGGTTATTTATTTATTTATTTATTTATTTATTTATTTATTTATTTATTTATTTATTTATTTATTTATTTATTTATTTATTTATTTGTTGCATTTGTATGCCGCCCACTCCACAGAGACTCTGGGCGGCATACAAATGCATGTTGACTTTCAGCTTCATCCCATAACTCTCAGCATTAGTCCAATGACTTATTTATTTATTTATTTATTTATTTATTTATTTATTTATTTATTTATTTATTTATTTATTTATTTATTTATTTATTTATTTATTTGAGGTTCTTCTATGCCGCCCTACTCCCTCAGGACAGCGTACAACATTTTAGGGAACATCAAACAAATCATTAAAAACAATTAAAAACAATTAAAAAAAACATATAAACACCATACATACATGGGGGAGACATCAGATGGAAGGTCGTCTCACAATCACCCCGCCTGCAGGAAGAGCCATGTCTTAATGGCTTTTCGGAAAGCCAGCAAGGTGGGGATGATTCGGATCTCTGGGGGAAGTTGGTTCCAGAGAGCAGGGGCCCCTACAGAGAAGGCCCTCCCCCTAGGCCCCGCCAGTCGGCACTGTTTGGCTGACGGGACCTGGAGGAGACCCACTCTGTGGGACCTGACCGGTGGAAGGGAAGTATGAGGTAGGATGCGGTCCCGGAGAGTTTTATCATTTCAAAGCATTGAAATGAAGCATTTTAAGAGCTCCAACTGTTATAATTCTATATAACATTTGAGACTTTCAAAGGGAGATTGGACTGCCATTTGCCCGAAACTGTGTAGGGACTCCTGCTGGAGGGGGGAGGTTGGACTAGATGACCTACAAGGTCCCTTCCAACTGTAATAAATAATCTAATCCTAATAATAATTCCGCAACAACCGCGTTAGACGGGCCAGTCTTCACAAGCAACCCCTAAGCAAAGCTCGGTGCAAAATCTTAGGAGGCTCCCTTAGAAATCCGCTTTCGTTTTTTTTAAGTGCATTTTGCTATAAAGACAATCGTTTGCTCGCGGAAAGGGTAAGTGGTCCCTCCGGAGCTGAACTAGAGCCGGAAGAACAACGGTAGACACGCAAAACAGAGGGAGCCCGAGGCTGTTCTCCTTCTCCCTTGGGTCGTTTGTCATTCGAGGTACCGGACTACAGAGTCCAATAGAGCCAGGCCGGGTGGTGGTGGTGGGGGATCTGTGCAGTTTCGCAGGGTTATAGTCCAGAAACGAAGGGAGGTGATGGGATGGGAGCAGGCTGAACAAGCCTGAAAGAAATAAAACGGTGCGGGGGTTCAACAAGGGCTGCCCAGAACCTGGCAATCTGTCGAGGTTTTGATAGACAGCGCCTCTTATCCTTTCCGGGAGCAAGGATCAAAGCCCGGAGCAGGACGGACCTAAACGTTTTCTCACTTACGATGTTTAGACTTGGGGCAGCTAGGCAGGGGTCTCCAACCTTGGCAACTTTAAGCCTGGAGGACTTCAACTCCCAGAATTCCCCAGCCAGCGCTGGGGAATTCTGGGAGTTGAAGTCCTCCAGGCTTAAAGTTGCCAAGGTTGGAGACCCCTGAGCTATAAAGCCACTGTGGACCACCCCCGGGGCTTGCCACAGAGACACGTGAAACCATTTTCAGATTCATCTGAATTGTTCCGCCCCGACGCCTCCAGATGTGCTTTTCGCAGTGGGCAACTAGAGAGACTTTTGAACAATCCTAGAACTGGTGTAGAGCTACATTCTTGTGGGTACGAGATATATATTCTGACATCGCCTTCCATTTTCGGTATTAAAAGGCACTAAACCCGCATGCACGGAAACAAGCAATGTTGGCTTGCAAAGCTAGGGTCGGGAATCAACACGACTTGCTCAGAGATAAATTCAAATCAGAATTGGGAGGATGAGGGATTATTATTTTTTCCGGCAGTCCAATGCGGATTTAATATTAATTACAGTATCCATATCTAAGATCTGGGTTCCAATGAGACTGGAACCGGTTTACATCCAATTCTTTTGCATAAATCTCGAGCCATTTTTTTAGGAGAAGGGTCCTCGAAAATCCACAGCATTTAGCCCTACCAATGCGTGTAGGCCTTTTTTTTTTAAAAAAAAAAGCCGAGACTGGGAGAATCAATTACTGTATATAGTTAGAATAGAATAGAATAGAATTCTTTATTAGCCAAGTGTGATTGAACACACAAGGAATTTGTCTTTGGTGCATATGCTCTCAACGTACATAAAAGAAAAGATACGTTGGTCAAGAATCATAAAGTACAACACTTAATGATCGTCCGGGTACAAATGTTCCATTGAGCTCGGGATTCTGACTAATATTCTGTCCTTGTATGTTATGTATGAGTGCGTGTGCGTGCACACACAAACACACACAAACACACCCACACCCACACATACACACACACACACACACACACACACACACACACACACAGAGAGAGAGAGAGAGAGAGAGAGAGAGAGAGAGAGAGAGAGAAGGATAGGCAGAATTGCTCGAATAGAAGGTTCATGTACATTCTGGGGGTGAGGAATAAAAAAAATGTTTTGAGTGCAGGCAGGCGATCAAGATGCCACTTTAATCCAGTCCCCTTCAGCATTTAACTAAAGAAATATGAATAAAATGTGGAATCTACTCTTTCGGAAAAGTTCAAGGCATGCAATATAGACATTGGTGCGAGGCGAGCATTAAGGCAACTCCACAGTTCCCCAGGCTCTGGCGACTTTTTCCCTCCTTTGGCTGCCAAGGGGATAAGCGCTCCGACCTTTCTCCAGAGCCTATCTCGAGATGAAGCCAACAGCAGCATCCGCGGGAAGAACTCCTTCCCCTCAAAACGGTTGGGTTTCGGCTGCTTTTCCTAGAAGGTGAAAAACACCCGTGGCGTTTGCGCGCAGGAACTTCCCCGAGATTCAACAGCCAAAGGAGCCGGAGAACTTCCCAGCCTGGTCCACTCAACCAGCGCCCGGCCTGGCGAAGGCGCCCTGAAGTATAGCTTTCCAATCCGAGTTTCTCTCGTTGTTGCTTGACCGTGGTATTCGTCACCCGCGGCCACTGATAGCCCTTTCTACGAATGATGATGGGGGTTATAATCCAGCACAACTGGGAAGCACCGTTAGCTTTGGTTCTACCCATCTTGGCGGAGGCGGGGATGGGTGGGGGTCCAATCGCAATTGCCGGAATATTCTTCCATCAAATTCGATATTTCCTGCAAATAAAAGTTGGCGTGGAGGGGAAAGCTTTCCCCCACTCCACCCCGCAGCCCCAAACTATCTGTTGGCAAATAGAATAGAATAGAATAGAATAGAATAGAATAGAATAGAATAGAATAGAATAGAATAGAATAGAATAGAATAGAATAGAATAGAATAGAATATACAGAGTTGGAAGGGACCTTGGAGGTCTTCTAGTCCAACCCCCTGCTTAGGCAGGAAACCCTGCACCACTTCAGACAAATGGTTATCCAGCATCTTCTTAAAAACTTCCAGTGTTGGAGCATTCACAACTTCTGGAGGCAAGCTGTTCCACTGATTAATTATTCTAACTGTCAGGAAATTTCTCCTTAGTTAATAGGTTGCTTCTCTCCTTGTTTAGTTTCCACCCATTGCTTCTTGTTCTACCCTCAGGTGCTTTGGAGAATAGCTTGACTCCCTCTTCTTTGTGACAACCCTTTCTGTGCCGACCTCTTTCTCAGGCCCTGGCGTACAGCTCAAGTGAACGAAAGCTTGGATTCTACGGAAGGGGTCCTGGGCAGCCTGAGCCAAGCTACGAGTCTTATTCCCCACCCCACCAGGGCAAGGAAAGGCTGCTTAAGGGCGATTGTCCGAGCGCTAGTTCCGGTGAAGCTGGTGTCGGGCTTCAGGGGAAGCGAAGCCTGGAGGCCTGGTTACAGCCACTTAAAAAGATTTTTTATAACCAATTACAGTCCAATAAATCATCGGTGACTGCGCGGTTAGCTTTCTATTGGTTTCTGACACGCTGCGAGCATGCCTTTAGATTCTCCTCGCAGCTCCGGCTGCTTTGCTGCTTTTACGTCTATCTCGCAGGTCAGTCCTGCTTGTCAATCATGCTGTTGCTCCTTGTTTTAATAAGCGGTGCGCTGTTCCTGTTTCCGAGCCTTGGAGAAGGAACACAGACAGCTCTCCAAAGCCGTTGGGGCAGGAATATCTGGCGTCTGTCCGTTTCCCAGCTGAGGATCTGGCTTCTGGGCCTCGGGAGAGACGCCTTGCCTTCCGCCCTTGCTGGGTCACTCTTGAAGGATTTTCGCCTGGCAAGGGGAACGACTAGACCAGATGTCTTCAAACTTGGCAACTTTAAGACTTGTGGACTTCAACTCCCAGAATTCTCCAGCCAGCATAGCTGGCATAGCATAACATAGCTGGCTGGAGAATTCTGGGAGTTGAAGTCCACAAGTCTTAAAGTTGCCAAGTTTGAGGACCCCTGGACTAGACATTTGGTGAAACCTCTAACTCAGAGGTTTTCAAACTTGGCAACTTTAAGACTTGTGGACTTCAACTCCCAGAATTCTCCAGCCAGCATAGCTGGCATAGCATAGCATAGCTGGCTGGAGAATTCTGGGAGTTGAAGTCCATAAGTCTTAAAGTTGCCAAGTTTGGGGACCCCTGCTCTAAGTTTGGGGACCCCTACTCTAACTTGTCTCTTGTTTCCTCTGGCTGCAGTCCTGGGCGTGCTTGAGTCCAGCGACTGGTTCTTGTTTCTGGATTACTTTTCTTTCTTTCTTTTTCTTTTCTTTTTTCCCTTAAGTTCTGCCAAGTTGCCTTTTTTATTCTTCTGGATTTATTTCCCCTTCCAGGAAATGAAAGTTCTTTTAGTCGGTTTTGCAGAGAGCCAAACATGAAAGATTTTCTGGGCCTACCTGTTGCCTTAAGAGATACTTCCCTAAACCTGATCTCATTAGCAAGTGATCGTCTGACTTGGGCACCTTCCCTCTGCGACTTTGCACCTTTGCAAGGCGTGGTTTGAACTTAATCAAAAGCATTGTAATGATGATTCGCTTTCTCTAACTCCCCAATCTTTCTCCCTCTTCCCAGTCTTGGTGGTGATGGTAGGGAGTGCCCAGGCTAAACTCGGATGGCTTCCCTTCCAAAAACCTATGGCATCCAGTCCAGGAAGGTGTCCCTGGCAAAATGGGAATGAGTATTATTTCCGTTTAACTCAGAGGTCTTCAAACTTGGCAACTTTAAGACTTGTGGACTTCAACTCCCAGAATTCTCCAGCCAGCATAGCCTGCTCGAGAATTCTGGGACTTGAAGTCCACAAGTCTTAAAGTTGCCAAGTTTGGGGACAGGATGTGATTTTTTTCTCAGATGAAGGAGAACTGGATCGTGGAAAGAAGGCAAATGTGATTTAGTAGCCTGGTTACAGGCCCTCTTAAGTGTTCCCCTTTATATGGATTGGTAGGATTCACCCTATATAGCAAGTGCACTTAGGACAGTAGTGATGGAAGATGCTACACAAAAGATGGCTGGGGGGAGGTCCGGGCACCCTTTGTGATGATAACAGTGGCGCTGCTTGGAGCCCGGACTTTCCTCCTGGGCAGACACCCCCCCAACCCCCATCCTTCACTACTGGGGGTGGAAGCTCATCTTGCTTTGATCTACACCTTTCCTCACCATTGTTTTCTACTTTTCCCTCCCCGGAAAAGAAGAGAATGGAAGAAGGCAGAAGGCAGACTTTCACAGTCAATACTGAAATATACCATGCCCTTTCCAGACCTGCCTCTCTTTTGTTTTGGGCAAAGAAGAAGTGGGGAGGGGTGCTATGAGTTGTAGAGGGCTGGTTCTGGTTAGATCACAAAATCCCTTTCCCTGGCAGATCAGCAGGGAAAGGGATCCATTGCCTTCAGATTTCTACTCCAATAAACAGCTTGATTTTTATGGAGTCATCCCCTACAAAACATAATAGTGATTCTCCTTAAGGGTCGTAAAACCCAATAGCATATTGAATAGCATGTGCACAAATGCATATGTGTGCATATACCCACATACACCAACAAGATACACACACACACACACACACACATCCTTGCTGCAATCAAATGTATGAATATTGTATATTGTGTGCATCTCATATTTTGTTTTTAAAAATATGGTTGTTATAGTTTTGAAATATTTTATATTTTAAAGTGAAACAGCATTTAAGCCAGCCTGAGTTTTGAATAATCAAACAAACCAAAAGAAAACACTTATTTCCTTATAATAAAAATTCACCTGATCCCTTTGAAATTTATTTCTCACTAGGCATTCATAGGATTGTGCTAAAAGAAAAGGAATCCCTATAAAATGGACTGTTTGCTTTTAAGTGTAAACACATACATACCACAATCCATTCCAGAAGAGATTCTTAGAATTTGCTTTTATCTTCAGTTTTCTCTGAAATGTTTGAGAAATCCTAACAAAGTTAGTTCCTTTTGGATTCACTCTGCGATCCAGTTGATTTCTTCCTCTTCTGGTCTGGATGGTTTTATATCTTCTCTATCTTTTTATCCATCTTGTTAAAGCAAAATTCTGATCTTCCAGAAATGGACTGATTTGAATCTCCCTCAACAGCTTCTAGCCCGGCCAACTCCCCGGGAGGAGACTTGAAGTCCAGGCCAAGTCATACTGACTTTTCCTCCCCTTTTTGCATGCTCTGTCCTACAAGGCAAAATATCCCAAAGCTAAGAATCTCTCCCACCATCAGCGAAAAATAATACTTTCTATTCAATTGGGGCTTGTCATGTACAGCTATTTAAAACACACAATAACCATTTTTTGTTTTAAGAAAAAGAAATGATGTCCATTCAAAAGTAGCAACATCTATTTTTAAGAAGTCAGAAATCATTTGTTTTTCAAAACTCTTCTACAAGAGAGATCAAGTGCCAAAAGCATCTCATGATTTTTATGAATGTACAGTATTGTTTATAGGTCCTATCATTCCTCCATTGTTTTAATATCAATATTACATTGACCCCATCACTGTTACGTACTGTCTACCATCTAAAAAGTGTGCCAGGACTGAAGTTTTTCTGCGGTGTGAGGAAGTATGATTTGGCCATATTTAGAGTTATTGCATAGATTAAAAAAAAATCTGGTACTACAGTGTTTAAGAAACTACTTAAATAGAAAATGTATACAGTATGTGTGAAAGGAGAAAGAAAAAAAATAGATCAGGCGATTCACCCGCAACCCCCTTTATGGCTTAAATCTCAGGAAGTGCAGATCACATTTTGGGACCATCTCCTTAATTCTTCATTTTCAGACAATTTGGCTAAAATGGGATGGGAACTTGACTAACGGGACTTCAATTTCCCCCTCGTTGGAAAAACCCTTTTCATTGCATTATTCATTATTGCAATATTATAATTTATTATGGTATTAATATTACTTATTATAAACCAAGAGCTCAGCCAACAGAGCGCGTGGAAACCAAAATAATCACACAACCCGTGGGGGTCACCCTGTTTTGAGAAACCTTTATTAATGTCTTGAGTGAAAAATAAAGAGCCAACTATTTTAAATCCTGAATTATATCCTGAAGAGAGGCGATGCAATTGCCTTTCACGCTCTTTTCCTAAAAACGCGGACCCCCCCCCCCCTCCGTAATTGGGGTGGAAAACAGTTTCCATTCCGACGTTCCTCTTAGAAGCAGAAATCGCCCCCAACTCTTCCCAGGAGATCCATACCGAGCCCACCCCCCGGCGCCCCCAAATCAGGTGGTAGGCCATGCGGGGAGCCGGCGCTTTGCTCAGACGGAGCTTGGGGCGCGCTCCTAGGCGCTGCGTCGGCCCTTCCTCAGCTCGGCCGCCGGTCCCCACCCCACCCCGGGGCGCCCGCTCGGCTCGGCGGGGTTGCACACCAGCGGCGCTCTGAGGCCTCGCTTTATTGGCCTAGTAGTCGAGCCAGTCTCGGCCTGAACCGACAAGGCCTCCCGGGCGGGCCCTCTAATCCTGGCTGGGCGGGGAGGCGGGAACCAAGGGGGAAAGAAACACTGCAAAAGAATCTGAGAACCCCGAAACAAGAGAAGAGTCTCGGGTCCGCGGTGGTGGAGTTAGCCGGGGAAAAGCAGGGGCCGGCATTGGGTCATCCTGCGAGTCCTTCCTTTCCTCTCGGGAAATCTCTTCTTAAACCGGCCTTAGAGGGAGGTAAAAAGAATAAAAACTGCAAAGCTTCCGGATTGACTAGTTTTGTATTTGTATTTGTTTATTTGTCAAGCATATATGATTATAAGCGAAGTACAAACAGTAAAACATGAATGAATATATATGTAATATTACAAGCATGAATAAGAGTAAAAGAGGTATGAATATATGGGTACATTAGGACAGGAACGGTAGGCACGATTGTGCGCTTATGCACGCCCCTTACTGACCTCTTAGGAATGGGGTGAGGTCAATGGTAGATAATAAGAGATTGAAGTTTTTGGGGTTTGGGGAAGAAACTACTGAGTTGGCCTCTCCAAAGGATCTTAGCCGGTTTTTTTTTTTAAGAGAAAGCTAGGGAGGATTTTAGACTCAACAGTCCAAAGCAAAGAGAGAGAGGAAAACATAATTAATGGAAAACTCTCTTATGGTAACTGCTGCTGCTGCTGTTGTCAAAACACACGAAGTTCAAATTGCTGGATCAGCAGGTTGAGAAAGGAAGTTCTAGCAAGGATTTCCAACTTGTCCCACATTCCCTGTTTTTATGTCTTGATCTTCTTGGGTTCTTCCTGTGAACTGAAATGGCTTCTTGGTGCCACAGTGACAGTATCGAAATGAAATATTTTATATTCTTTAAGATCAGTTGGAGTAAGCCCTTGATACACCACCTGATAGGCAGATGGTAGATTTTTTAAAGAGTCCTTTTGTTATGAGTGGTGTGGATACCCCCAGCCAGAATGATTACAAAGAAGTGAAGATATGATGATCATTGATATGAATAGGAGAAGCACCATCAATAATTTTATTTCATCATTACCTCTACTACTATTATACTTGGAGAACATCTTTCAAATAATATTTTTTTCTGGGCAACCTGAACAATATTTGGGGCAGGATTTACTAATCCAAGCATCTATAAGAATAAACAAACAGAATAGAAATAATTGCAAATTCATTTTGCTTCAAGATTAAAGAAAATGATGACTCCCAGGCAAACCTAGATAACTGGATGTCATCCCCAAAAGGGATGATGTGCTTCCAGACTCCTAGCTCAAAGCTGACAATTTCTCATCTGTGTTCTCATCTAACTGGAGTTCCTGCACAGGAGTTCCTGTCAAATATAGCTTGTTAAACTAATCAAACTCACAGCTTGCCAGATGAAAGGTGATTTTAAGATGACCATCTTCATCCAAAAGACATTGTATTTGGCTAACGTTGTATTTATCCATGTATGTACTGTAATTTCAGTTGCCATTCTTTATTTGGAAAATCAGAACTTGAAAATAGAAATGTATACAAATACTAATGTGACTTGGGGGAAAAAATCTTTCTAAGTTGAAAAAAAAGTGTTCATGTAGATTGATATCATTTTGAATGATTGTACCAGTTATTTGACATATTCTACACCACAAATATAATTTAGTAGGATTTTGCCCAAGCCCTTGTCAAGCTCCCATGTGCGACTCATCTCAGTAGGTCTTATGCCTCAAGGATATCTTGTAAATGAACGAACATGCACTTAAGTCTCTTCCCTTGCCCTCAGAATTGCTTAAGAGTGCTTATTTGTTAGGTCTGCATTGTGTATATCATCCATGCTGAATGCTGATTTCCTAAGTACATTTTCAAGGATAAATTGCTTTTAATTCTAAGCACTGATCATAACAGGCCCAGTTACAATATACACCCACAAATCAAAGTGCAACCCACCCTCCAACACACTGGCTTGTGTGGATGTGTTTAGTTTGGTGGCCATAAATCCTGCAGCTGCTTGCTTTTTACAAGCACTCATTGTTTGAAAATCACTTCCTCTTTGAGCCAGACATTTAAGGGTTTAGTAAGTTTAAACTGGTAAAAGGGAAAAAAAGGAGAATCCTCCTATAACTTGTTGGAGTGGGAGGCGGTGAAAATAATTAGCTGGGTTTTGGAAACAGGGAGGAAATATCTAAATCTTATTTGGAATTTGATCATATTCTAAAGGAGATTTCCTCATTTTCCCACTGTGTTCAAAAACTCTTCATTGCTGGAAGCTAGTTGGCATTTATGCTCGGTTTATATATAATTTCAGAAGTGGGCATTTAAATACGATGCTGCTAGTGTGCTTTGTTCAACTCACTTATGCCTCTTTTTCCCAGTGAAAACCAGGACGAAAGACAAGTACCGTGTGGTCTACACAGATCACCAGCGACTTGAATTGGAGAAGGAGTTTCATTATAGCCGTTACATCACCATTCGGAGAAAAGCTGAGCTAGCAGCCACACTGGGATTATCAGAGAGACAAGTAAGACTTTGCTCCCTGTAATGTTTCCACTCTTCCCCACTCTGTATTCAACCTCCCTCCCTTCTTCCAATAAACCTTCCTTTTTTTAAAAACAAAAGTTTTTTATTTATTATACAATTAAAAAAACAAACAGAAAAAACAAAAAGACATGGATATGACGTGATAATCCAGTTTACATATTTTCATCAAGTTACTTCTTTTCCTAAATATAGGTCTTCGTCTCTATATTAATATATCTCCCTTCTATATACAGTAAACCTTCCTGATCTTACTTTTGTTTACAGCGACAAATGCACACAATGACTAATAAAACATAATACACCAAAGTATTTGTGTTAAACAAGCCACCCTGCCTTTTAAGAATATGTAAATGAATGTCCCTTTCAGTATGAAACAAACTGTTGTTTAAGAATGGAAAAAAATACCACCTTAATATTACTCAGAGTCACTGTAGGATGATAGACAGCTGTCCAGAGTTTGGGAAACCAGTTCTATCCAGCCTGTGCTGGAAATTTCAAGAATGCATTTCTTATGCAAAGTAAGTGCTCTGCTACTGAGCTTTTGTCCGTCCTATAAAATAAAACAGGTTTATCACATAGAGAATATTTGTCAGAGACCCAGGATTATTACACTGTTGGTTGCATTTTTCTAGCATGCCCTAAATCAGGTGTCAGCAACCTGCGGCTCCGGAGCCGCATGCGGCTCTTTGGGCCCTCTGCTGTGGCTCCGTCGGGTGATCCCACCACTGGCTGGCCCCGCCCTTCGTCCTCCCCTCCCAGTCACTCCTCGCCTGGCCTGAGAAGGTAAGGGCGACAGTGGGGGATGGAGAAGCGGCCAGGGCAGAGACAGAGAGATACAGAGAGAGGGGGAGAGGGAGAGAGACATAGAGAGATACAGAGGGAGGGAGGGGGAGAGAGAGAGAGATGTCAAAAAGGGTTTTGTGGTTCCCGGTGTTTTTTAACAACTGGTTCTCTGCTCTAATGACCGGCTGGGTAGGCGTGGCTTGGGGTTCATGTGACTGGTGGAAGTGAGTGATGTTGAGTTGGCCACACCCACCCAGGTTTTGTGGCTCCCGGTGTTTTGTTTTCTGTGGGAAACAGGTCCTAATGGCTTTTTGAGTGTTTAAGGTTGCAGACTCCTGCCCTAGGCTTATTCTTGTACAATGAACTAGTGCTTGGATTTAAACAGCCTTCCTAACTTGGTGGCCTCCAGGTGCTGCAAAACATGTTCACTTACTCATAAAGTCAAATACACCTTCATTATAAAGAGTCTGTTTTTTTCAATCTGTGAAAATCTCTTTTTGTCTCTAATTTCAGCCAGCGTTAGTAAGAGTAGCCTTACATTTTGTGATGGAGATAGGTGATGTAGAGGCCATTTATCTTTCAAATTCTTTCTCTGCCCAGAATGTGAAGGCTGTGTGCAAAACTCTCCCATTTCATTGCCACAATCCCAAAGGTTGGGCTATGCTAAGTTAATAAAAAAGACCAAGTTTATCTAATGCATCTTTCTTAATCTAGCACTTTCCTGATGAGTTGAAGAGCTACAGGGAGGGAATATTGATCTATCCAGTTTCATAACTAAGGATTGGTACCTGGTCCTTGCTTCCCTCAGTACAGTTTAGCACAACGTGTCCAGTAATTCATTTCAAAGTCATTATTCAAGCAAAAGGAATGATTTTAAGAGCAAGTTTGGCTGGACCCCCTAAGCCTAACCTGGAAGAGGAATGGGCTACAATGGACTCCCAAACTCCATTGCTGTAACTCCTAAAGCCACTTTCGATCACCATATGCTGGAAATTGGTAGCATAGTTCCTGCCATGATAAACATTTTAAAAACTTAGAACTTAATTTAATTAAAATAGGGGAGAAGGACCCTAATCTTCTCCCCAAACACCTCAAAGACCTCCATGCCCCAAAATGTTTGCCTTTACACTCATTGTATCATCCTGCCCCTGGATACAAAAAAAATATTACAAGTGCAACATCCAGCTATGAAAAGATCCTCACTTCTAAGCTACAATATTGGGATATCTCTTTATCCCCTCATGGAAATATCACAGTTTGGAGGAAAGTTTCAGATACCAAATTTAAACTGGGAGACATAATATTTCTGGAACATACCCACAGTTATTATTATTTTTTCATTAATATTGTCAGCTAGCATTTTCCTGGTTTTGGCATTTTTGTCTATTCTTTTCCTAGTTTTGCATGCTGCATATTCTTGTTTGCATCCACATGATAAGGATAAGAATGCTATGTACACAGACATCTGACTATTGGTATCCAAGCAGAATGTGCTGTTTTCAAAAAGCTAATTATGAACATAAATCATGAGAAATTGCAAAAATCTTTCACCCAAGGCAGGAGTCGGCAACATAAACACTCAAAAAGCCATTTGGCCCCGTTTCCCACAGAAAAGAAAATACCAGGAGTCACAAAACCCGTTTGACATCTAAAATGAAGATTAACACTGCATGTATCGTTTTTTACCTTTATGCTATGTATAAAAAAACTATAATGTGTTACATTTATGAAATCAATGACCTGCTACAGAGAAAGCACATTTTTATTTCTGCATGCAACAAAAACATTTTGAACTCCCAAAAAAAGATGGGTCGAAAAGCTCAATAAATCACGTGCCGGCAGGTGTCGCACATTGGCGGTTGTGATGCATATTTTGAGAGACAGGGAGCCGCAGCAGAGGGATGAAAGAGCCACATGCGGCTCCGGAGCCGCGGGTTGCAGACCCCTGACCTAAGGTATCAGCCTACCGGTATTTCAGGATATGGAAATCTTTCTATATCTGGAATTATACTTTCCCACTTTTGTACTTTTTTTAGTGAACAAGGATCAAAGTGGGGAATGATTCCATGATATTGCACAACAACAGGGAACTGGAATTGTTTGCATTTTGCCTTTTTTTTTTGCATGTTTTAACTTTTTACTTACATGTCTTAAGTCATATTGATGGCTTATACAATTAATTTCTTTTGTTGACAAATGAAAGCCAGTGGGAAAAATGCAAATTCTGATTGTGGTTTGCCATTAAATGTTGTTGGCCAGATCTGGAAGCCACAGAAATATGGAGGGGGGTCTAAGGGCTACATAAAGCCTGGTTTCTAGCAGTTGCTCACTCTTGTTTAACCTAAAGTTAGGGCCAACCTTCTGAGAATCAAATTTAAATGCACACAGCAGGATGAAGATTTAAGGTACTGTAGCAAACTGTAGGGCTGCTAAGAGGTGCTTTTCAGGTATTTGAAGAGCTTAAAGGTTTGCAACTTTTATGCTTTTTTATAGATTCAGGTCAAAGAAATTTAACAATAAATGATTTGGATATTTTAATCAAAACTTTACAAGCCATAACCTAGAAGAGGGGAAGAAATCCCTGTGATTTAGAGCAATAATAATAGTTGTCATTGTCTCAGCCTTTATTTTCCACTTTGTTTTTACGAGGGAATAATTTATTTGTATTAACTAGGTTTTCTTCGGCTTATACTAGGGCTTGAATTATGACCCAAGAAGAAGATATAGGAAGTTTAATAAAACCTGCTATCCATGGATGGGTGGGTGGGTGGGTGGGTGGATGGTCTGTCATCAAGTTGGTATGGACTCTTAACCTACAGTAGATGGATCTTCTCCAAGATTATCTGTCCCCACCTTCAGGTCTTCCAATACTGTACCAATTACCATTGTAATTGAGTCACCCACCTTGCTTCTGATCATCCTCTTCTTCTCCTTCCTTTCTCCTTTCCCAGCATGCCTTCTAGACTTCTCAAGAGAGCACCACAATTATAATAAGAGACTGGTCATTTGCCAAGTGTCCTTTGAGTGAACTCTTTGGAAGGGTTTGTTCTATGACCCATTTGTTTGCTTCTTGGCTGTCCATGGTATTCTCAAGAGTATTCTCCAGTTTAAAAGTGCCCATTCTTTCCTGCCTCGCTTCTCCCAAGTCCAGCTTTTGTTTCCATAGAGCAGGGGTGTGAAACTCAGTTTCACTGAGGGCTGCATCAGGATTGTGTTTGACCTCGGGAGGGGGGCGTGGCCAGGCACACACACACGGTTTTTTCTGGCAGAGGGCTATACAAGGCCATCGTGGCCGAAAAAGGGACCTGGGAGGGCCGCACATGGGCGTTCCAAGCTCTGTTTTCACTGGCAGAGGTACCACAGCCCGTCCTTTGCTGTTTCCAGGGTGGCCCCACAGGCCATATTTAAGCACCCTGCAGGTTGGATGCGGCTCACAGGCCTTAAGATTGACACCCCTGCCATAGAGCATCATAAGGAAGAATGTTGCATGATTCTGATGTTTGTAGCAGGGGTGGGTTCCAAAAAAATTTACTGCCACTCTGGGCGTGGCTTAATTTTGTGGGCATGGGTTAATTTTGTGGGAGTGGCTTGATGGTCATGTGACCGGGTGGGAGTGGCTTGATGGTCATGTGACTGGGTGGGAGTGGCTTCATGGTCATGTGACTGGCCCCTCCCCTCCCAGCTATTCCTTGTCACACCCAGCCTCAAGGTATCTATAGACCTGTAAAAATGTTGTTCACCTTTTTTCAACTTTATTATCTACATACTATAGATGTACTTTTATAGACCACTGAAAGAAGGAAATGGCTCACACGCTTTGCCCAAGAGTGTGATAGACCAGGACGTCATCGTGATGTCACCAGCGGGTCGCTACCGGTTCTTGCAAACCGGGAGGAACCCACCCCTGGTTTGTAGGCATCATGGAATCTGAATATCTTTTCCAAGAAATCTTTACTCTACCAAATGCTAGTCTCTGAAGTATTTTTGGATGCTAGGTATTGTACTGTTGATAATTGGTTCTAAAATGCAGAATCTACCATTTTGTTGCCAGTTGGTTGTTATACCTTTAGTCATTAGCTTGATCTTTCATTCTACTTAATTGTAGTCTCATTTTTGCTTCCCTTTTTTGCTTTCATTCCTAGCACTTGCAGATCATTAGCATTCATAGATTCTGCAGAGCAAAGACTGCTGTTGTTTCTTCCTCTATGTTTTAAACCACATTCATCATCTTCTAGCCCTTCTACATTTAAATATGGAACAAGCATATACAGATAGTCCTCGATCTTCAACAGTTCATTTAATGACCTTTCAAAGTGGCAACAACAATGAAAAAAGTGACTTATGACTGTTTCCCCATGATCATGTGATCAAAATTCGGATGCTTGGCAAGTGACTCATATTTATGACCGTTGCAGCATCCTGGGGTCACGGAATCACCTTTTGCAACCTTCTGACAAGCAAAGCCAATAGGGAAGCCAGATTCACTTAACAACCACATTGCTAACTTAACAACTGTGATGGTTCCCTTAACAAATGTGGCAAGAAAGGTTGTAATATGGGGCAAAATTCACTTCACAAATATCTCACAGCTACAGAAATTTGGGGCTCAATTGTAGTCGTAAGTCGAAGACTTGAGTACCTTGCCTAGTTAGAGCCAGAATATTTTACTTTCTTCTGTCTGGGCTGTGGCTTTTTGTTCTGTGGATAGGTTTTACCTGAGGACAACTACCGTATTTTTCGGAGTATAAGATGCACCTCCTCCCCTAAAAGAGACTGAAAATTTGGGTGCGTCTTATACTCCAAATGTAGATTTTTCAAAGCTTTTTTTTCCAGCCCTAATGAGGCACTAACTATCTTCCCGGCTCTTCCTGGCTTGCAGGCTTTTTCATTGCTATTCCCTCCGAATAAGGTTTTTCCCAGCCCTAACCAGGGGATAAAATAATGTGCTGAAGCTGACCAGACTAAGGATGCTAGCCAGATGAATACCTGGTAGGCAGATTTTTTTCCCTATTTTCCTCCCAAAAAACTAAGATGCGTCTTATACTCCGGTGCGTGTTATACTCCGAAAAATATAGGTAGAATAGATAGATAGAATTCTTTATTGGCCAAGTGTGATTGGACACACAAGGAATTTGTCTTTGGTGCATATGCTCTCAGTGTACATAAAAGAAGATACATTTGTCAAGAATGGTTGTCATAGGGTTCAAGTAAGCAATCAGGAAACAATCAATATGAAATAATCGTAAGGATACAAGCAACAAGTTACAGTCATACAGTCATAAGTGGGAGGAGATGGGTGATAGCAACGATGAGAAAAACTAATAGTAATAGTAATGCAGCCTAGTGAATAGTTTTACAGTGGTGAGGGAATTATTTGTTTAGCAGAGTGATGGCGTTCGGGAAAAAACTGTTCTTGTGTCTAGTTGTCTTGGCGTGCAGTGCTCTATAGCGACGTTTTGAGGGTAGGAGTTGAAACAATTTATGTCCAGGATGCGAGGGGTCAGTAAATATTTTCACGGCCCTCTTTTTGACTCGTGCAGTATACAGGTCCTCAATGGAAGGCAGGTTGGCAGTAATTGTTTTTTCTGCAGTTCTGATTATCCTCTGAAGTCTGTGTCTGTCTTGTTGGGTTGCAGAACCAAACCAGACAGTTATAGAGGTGCAGATGACAGACTCAATGATTCCTCTGTAGAACTGTATCAGCAGCTCCTTGGGAAGTTTGAGCTTCCTGAGTTGGCGCAGAAAGAACATTCTTTGTTGTGCTTTTTTGATGATGTTTTTGATGTTAGATGACCATTTTAGGTCTTGAGATATGATGGAACCTAGAAATTTGAAGGTCTCTGCTGTTGATACTGTGTTGTCTAGTATTGCAAGAGGTGGTAGGATGGGAGGGTTTCTCCTGAAGTCTACCACCATTTCTACGGTTTTGAATGTGTTCAGTTCCAGATTGTTCCGGTCGCACCATGAGACTAGTTGTTCAACCTCCTGTCTGTATGCGGTTTCATCGTTGTCTCGAATGAGGCCAATCACTGTTGTATCATCTGCAAACTTCAGTAGTTTAACAGATGAATCGTTTGAGATGCAGTCATTGGTATATAGAGAGAAGAGAAGTGGTGAGAGTACACAGCCTTGGGGGGCCCCTGTGCTAATTGTACAGGTATCTGATGTGATTTTGCCTAGCTTCACCTGCTGCTTCCTTTCTGTTAGGAAGCTTGTGATATGGTATAGGTTCTGGGATTCCTAATTTCCTTATAGTCATTTTACAGCTTGACATGGTCAAGACAATCAAGGGCCTTTCTAAAGTTACTAAAGTAGAAAGTGGTTTCATTTTTATATTGTTTGGCCTTCTCAATTACCCAGCTTGTATCAGCAACAGCATCTCTCATTTCTTACATTTTCTAAAGCCAGTTTGAATATCTGTCCTCTCTCTTTACATGAAGGGCTCTCTTGGATGATCCTAAGCATTATTTTAATAGCATATGAAATTTAGGATAAGGATGCACACCAGTGATGGGATTCAATTTTTTTTTACTACCGGTTCTGTGTACATGGCTTGGTGGGCGTGGTGTGGTGTGGCTTGATGGGAATGGCTTGGTGGGCGTGGCAGGGGAAGGATACTATAAAATCTCCATTCCCTCCCCACTCCAGGGGAAGGTTACTGCAAAATCCCCATTTCCTCCCGATCACCTGGGACTCCGGAGGCAGAGAATAGATGGGGGCGGGGCCAGTCAGAGGTGGTATTTACCGGTTCTACGAACTACTCAAAATTTCCGCTACCAGTTCTCCAGAACTGGTCAGAACCTGCTGAAACCCACCTCTGATGCACACTCCGTTAAACCTCCTTTCTTCAGGGCTGTTGTGTAACCCCTATCCAATTGTGTCATTCTTTGCTGGGTCAGGTGTTGATATTAATGATGTTGGTATCGGTATTCCTGAGAAGCATGAGCAAGGAAAAACCTGTGAGTGCCTCCCAAATCATAAGTATCTTTGCTTTCTAAACTAAATATAGAAAATGTGCATATAGTAAATGCACCATGCTTGCTTGTGTCTCTTGTATCTGAAGCATCAAAATGCATGGATTGAAGACTTGCATAGTTTATTATTTCTTTTATTAAATTTATATGCCACCCACTTCATTGCCGGGTGATTATGTGAAGACTTACGTAGTTTTTATATAGCGTAATTATATCTGTAATTGTTTCTATATTTTTACTGTTTGTAAGCCTTCCATAGTCATCTGATCAGTAAGAAGGGTGGTATATAAATTTAATAAATTAATTAATTTCAGTGATTAGGAAATCTCTTCACTTTGCATGCAATGTTTGAGGATATGTGTCTTGTAGTCTTTATCTATTTCCTGTTGATGCCGTTACTCACTTGAACTTAAACAAACTTTTTTAAAAAGCCCTGCATGGATTAAAAATTAAGTACACCAGGGGCAATCTAGAAGCACATGAAATTGTTAAAGATTGTGTGTCTGTCCTTCTTCCTCATTTCATGCAAAGATCTTTACTCTTGGCTGCTTTTCCTGTCATCTCAGAAGAGTGAGGATTGGTTCTGTGAAATCAGGGTCATGAAATTATGCTCTGTATATTACCAGAAGAGGCGTTTACTTCCATATTACATCAAGAGCGCTGAGTGCATGATACAAGATAGTGTAACAATCTAAAGGTAAATAAGCAGTAAGCCAGAAAATTCCTAGTTCAATTTTCTCATGACAGAGTGGGCTAAGCTATTATCCCTCTGATCTCCCCATCTGTAACAGGGGTACATATTAAAAAAAAAGGGAGTGCGTGGGAATATCAGGATCATTTTTAAAAAATGCATGCAAAGTATTCTGAATGCCCCCAGGTAGTAAATATCATGAGGAAAGATCTTACTGGATGGGAATGGGTTTAAGGTCCCTTTGATCTCCATGGAATCTAGGCAGGCCTAAGTGTTTGCATTTAGATTTGAGGAGGCTTAAATCCAAGCGTGCGTGTGTATCTATTGTACAAAGTTGGTTATTTGCCACCTTTCTATACCAACGTGGCCAGATTTTGTTTATCCCCTTAGTTATCAGTGAAGACATCTTAGCATACCCTTTGCTTGCTTAGTTGTTATTGCAAAACACACACACACACACACACCTTCATTTACAAAGTCCAATAGATTTGTATTTCTAACTTCTGAGTACCACGCCTGCTCCCGGTGTCCTTGGCATTCCTGGAGGTGCATTTGTTCTGAGTCATTTCCCACATGACTGGTAGCTTTGCTTCTCTCCCCCCCCACGAGCCCCCACCTTTTGCAGGTGTTTTGATGAATATTAAAAAAAACCAGTCTCTAATGTGTCTTAGATTTTGCTACTTGCTACTGTTGAATTTAGGATATACTGTAAGTCAACGATACGCTTTCCCCCAATCTATCCTCTAAAATTCATTTTAATTGTCTTTCCTTTCTTTTCCTTTCTTTTTGTCCTCTTGCTCTGAAAAACACAAAAAGGCCCCAGCTTTCTACTTTGATACAATCACCACTGCAAAAAAACCTTTCTGAATTCAAATTTAATGCGCAACGCACACTACGTTCTGTCTTAAACCTACAAAAGTTTTTTCCTGCAAGTAAGAAAACTCCCTATCCCTATTAGATAGTGGCATTGATGTAGTTGAAGACTGGACCAAAAATATTTCATTGTGTCAGTGGATCCTGGAAGCATTTTGATCTGTTGTGTAGTAGTGTAGTAGAGCTTTAAACTCAGCTTTGGTTGGAAGGCAGCAAGCAGTATATTTAGGAATAACATTGTGCTTTTTTTTCATAATATGCTGATGGAGGGAGGGTGTTACCATATTCCCTTTTTGGTCATGCTAAAATGTTGGCAAAGTGCTTTCTACTGTCTTATAGGTAGACGAAAACTACTATATGTTCTGAGATCACCTATTTAGGCAGTCACAGATAACATATGTACTATTTGTTCTAGTGAATTGTGTAGTGAAGTTTGTGGTTCATAAATCATTTAGGTTCACAATTAAGATCTTGATGGCCTAGGCCCGTGATGGCGAACCTATGGCACGGGTGCCACAAGTGGCACGCGGAGCCATATCGGTGGGCACGCGAGCTCAGGTCCGGCGTGCATGTGTGCACCAGCCGGCTGATTTTCGGGCCTTCTGGGCCCACTGGGAGTCGGGAAACAGGCTGTTTCCAGCCTCCAGAGGGGGTGGGGAAGGCCGTTTTCGCCCTCCCCAGGCTCCTAGAAAGGCTCTGGAGCCTGGGGAGAGCGAAAAATGGGCGTGCCATTGCATGCTGGGAGCAGGGGGGTCATGCGTGCATGTGCGGGGATGCATGGAATTATGAGGGCACGCACACACATGATCCCCCGCATTCCCCCCCCTTTTGGCACGCAAACCAAAAAAGGTTCGCCATCACTGGCCTAGGCATTCTAGTTATGTGTTGTATAATTGTTCTGAAGTAAGCTTCACTGGATTAATGGCACTGAGTCTTACAAAGATGCACATAGAGGCTGCATTTACACCTTCAGTATCCTGGGTTATATCTAGCAATGCTTAATTAGGGATAGTCATAGCACAGTGCTAAAATGCAGGCTTTGTATGGAGAAACTCAGGTTCTGAGTTCCTGTCTGTAATTTTGGAGTATCATAAGATGAAGTTATCATACATCATCTAACATTTACAGGAGTGCTGAGTTTCTAGTAGTCTGTTCCTTAGCATAGAGACCATTTGATTAAAGCCCTATTTCCCCAGCATGCTGCTGGGAATTCTGGGAGTTGAAGTTCACGCATCTTAAAGCTACCAGGGTTGAGAAACATTGCCTTAAGGCTGGCCAGATTGAGAAGTAGAGATACTTTACACATAATAGACAAAATTCTGATTCTAATGTTGCAACAAAATGGATATATTTGTTTCCCATAAGAAAACAAGATGGTCTTCTCCTTCCTTCTAAAAATTGATCTTTCTGCTTAGATTCTCTGGAATTTATTACAAGTCTACCCTCTTTCTGCAAATCTCCACTAAAAAGAGGATAGGAGGGAGAGCTTTGCTTTTCTAATCCAATCTCTTCTGTATGTTTACTCAGAGTAAATCCTGTTGTACTCTATAGGTAAATTTGCATAGGAGTGTTGTGTGGATAAACCAGTGGTGAAATCCAATTTTTTTAAACTACCGGTTCTGTGGGCGTGGCTTGGTGGGTGTGGCTTGGTGGGCGTGGCATGGAAAGGATACTGCAAAATCTCCATTCCCTCCCCACTCCTGGGGGGAGGATATTGCAAAATCTCTATTCCCACCCCACTCTGGGGCTAGCCAGAGGTGGTATTTGCCAGTTCTCCAAACTACTCAAAATTTCCACTACCAGTTCTCCAGAACCTGTCAGAACCTGCTGGATTTCACCCCTGGGATAAACTCCTCATTTTGCCCAGACTCGCAGACTTGAGTACAATCCATCCAAAGCCGTTTTAGCCAAGCTGACCCTGAATCTCTGTCCTGAGAGTTGGTGCCATCTCACTGACCTGGTCTGGATGGCAAGTAATAAGGATGGGTCTAGTCTAGTTAATCCTTGGCCGGGAGGCCTTCAGGAATTCTAGGTTGTAAACTAGACTGTGAAGTTGAAAATATCTAGCTCACTATGATTGACACCAACTCTGTCTTCCTCCCTAGGTGAAAATCTGGTTTCAAAATAGGCGGGCAAAAGAAAGGAAAATCAACAAGAAAAAGTTACAACTATCTCAGCCTGGGGGAGCGCACAGTGGATCTGAACCCCTGAGTCCTGTCTCCTCCATGCAGGGAGGGACACCTGGGTCTGGTCCCAGTGGAGGTGTGTTGGGTGCTACTGGCTTGACCCCAACTGTTGCACAGTGACAGCCATCTAAAGAAAAGACTGAGTAGCTTTAGAGTTTCTGCATTCCATACAGAAGAGGAAGAGACCACCGGCCATACACCAGCCAGCCCAGGAGGAAGAAAAACCACTAATCCAAGAGTGAAACCGATGAAGCAAGTGGTGACTCTCCATATCCTGCACTAGGATGGACTGCACTGAACAGCGTCACACTTTGGGATGTTCTGCCCATCTATACAAAATACTCTGTGGGCCAACCAATATACTCTGGGCCAACAGGGGAAGGAGGAAGGCAGTTGATTTCCCTTAATTTGTTTCATTCTTGTCCCCGGATGCTGCCATAGATATCACATAACTGACATTTAACTCTGCAATGAAAAAACACCTTTTCTCAGGGAATTGGGCCTGCAATGCCTGCTTGTTATTCTTTTTGTTTTGTTTTGTTTTTTTAATTACCAATGTGTTGGGTTAATGATAAATGTTAACGGGGGGAAAAGAAGAAATTAAACCATATTTTACTTTGTTTTTCTGGTTATCCTAAACAAACTGAAACGGAGAACCATTCACCTCGCAACCGGCAGGAAAGCATAGGAGGAAGCTGCTGAGATGCTTTGAAACAAGTCATTGGATGGTAGATTATTGAAAACAAGCATATAAACAAGCGGTGATGATATTATGTCCTGATTCCTGCCTGCTGCCTGCCATCTCTTTATCTCTGATGTTAAAAACACACTGTGAACAAAAAAAAATATCTATTTTTATGAGGACTTTTTTTCCGCTAGAGAATATTTTTAGAATCAGATTGACAGTAAGATTCACACTGAGCCTTGCTTGTGATTGTGAGCATACTTTCATCCTTGTTATCCTGTCACTGTCGCTGACGTCCCCTTCTGACTCATTACTGCCTTGGGTTCCTTAACAAAATATAATGTCTGTATTTGGGAATTGGGGTAAATATTTTGAGGATATCATTTGGCTGTTGAAATACATTTTCTGCCATCTCCTGAGATACAGGCAGCTCTTCCCAAAATGTTCCAATAGCTGTTCAAGCCTAGCCCTCTTACATCAATTTGCCTTCTCAAATATGGAAGAGGAAGAACAACATCTACCCATGTTGATTCAGTGATGGATGACACAGCAGAAGCTAGCTCTGTTACTGAACGATTAGCAGATTTTGTGACATATGGGCTTGAGCAAAGAAAGCCAATGTTTTGTGCTCAAGAAGGGGGAATCCTGGGGTTACTAGCAGGTCATTCTGGAACTGATTTAAGTTGCAAATGAGGAAACTAGATTTCTTGAAGCTGGTGCTACTGGCTGCAGGTTATTAAAATCTAACATAATTAGAGAATCCTGACGGGGGTATAGCACCCTAATCCTTAATCCGAGTTTGGAATAGAACTATGTTCATTCTGATAAGAAAAACATCATTTATAACAATAAAGGCAATTTTTGATCATTCTGCAGGGCTTCAAGAGGGAGACCCAAGAAAATTTGCAGCCTAACTTTTAATGCCAGTTTCTGCAAAAGTCTGTCCAATTTGGAACGGGCAGGACCGAACTCAAAAAGCTATAATCCATGGCATGTGAATTTGTATCCATGGGCACACCCATGCTGGCGAACTGGCATCTGCCAATGATATTGATTTCTCTTTCCTCCATTCATCCCCGCATCTGCTGACTAGAATCTTTGGGGGGTCATTTGGGAGCTGAGAGGTCAAAGAAAGTGCAGCAGGGTCCACTCGCCTTGATCGTCATCCATTTACTTGAAAATAGATTTCCTTAAAAAAAAAAAAGGAAACTGAGCCATGTAAATTAATAATAAACAAAACAATTTATGCATTGAATACATATGCAAGCACCCTTACCTTAGCGCTAAAATGATGTGCTCTTTTTAAATTTTACATGTTTAAGCTGACTTTCAAACAAAACGTAGAATTCATGCTGTGAAAAGCACGAACAATCCAGGAAAACTTCTTTGAGCTCAAGCCAACTTTATGGAAATGAAGCCATGCCCTTTTTGCTCGGACCCATTCATTTCAATGGGATGTAAGTAGAGCCCTATGGAACTAAAGTCCTGGATTCCATCCAACTCAGGATTTCACATGAAGCCTCAGATGGGCACAGCTGAGAACCACAGAACTACACGTACTCTGTATTGCTTGGTTTACTTAATTTGATTGTGTTTATGAACAGATAGATAAACAGACAGATCTACTAATAGCAACATGTCCCTCCTATGGTCAAAGCATTATGGAATCTGTCATACATCCTGTGCTGAGGTGGGCTTCGCATAATATTAACAACCGGTTCAGAGGTGGGTTCCTCCCGGTTTGGACCAGATCACCCGAACCAGTAGCGACCCGCTGGTGGCGTCACTTTCGGTGTTGTTCTGTGCCCGCCGCCATCTTTTTTTTAATTTTGTGCGCATTTTTCCCCTTCCGCGGCTTGAAAAAGGGCCTTCCTGCCCGTGGGTGAATTCTGACCTTTATTTCTTCGCCCGAAGCACAGCTGATGAGCTCCTCAGTTGTGTTTCGGGCTAATTCCTGCTTCTGAGCATGCATGGAAGCCAAATCGCACGAGGGGATGCGTGCGCGCGCGAAACGTCATGATGCAAACCAGTGGCGAAGGTAAGTGGAACCCACTTCTGAACCAGTTCGCCCAGAATTGAAAATGTGAGCGCACGCTTGTGCACATACGCGCTGCATCAAAAAACACTGCAATTCGCTCGTGCGCATCATCCATGCATGCATGCGGTGTCAAAAAACACGGCAATTTGCTCCCGCGCTACGTCCGCGCATACGTGCGGCGTCAAAAAACACAGCGATATAGGACGGGATTGCCCCCAAACCAGTCCAAATCCCACCTCTGATCCTGTGAGATGTTTTCAGGGATTTCCATGAAAAATCACAAGTGCTTGGAATTTTTCCTTTCATCAAGTCTCTTAATATGGGCTACCAGACACATGTAGCCTCTGTGCCACCTGTGCAATTTCTGAGATATTGTTCATTAGCATTTAAATACTAGTCCCTTTTGAAAGTTTGACAGACTTTCAGAAAACAGCCTTAAGAACTGAGAAAGACTTGCCCATATTGGCAGGTAGTGATGGTCATTATCACCCCACGCACCTGGAGGACACCTAGCTGGAAATCTGCTTTAGAGAAAAGCGGATGGATCTTAGAAGGAAGGCTCCATAGTGGAGGGGGGGGGAAGGAAATACTTTTTGAAACTTTATGAATGGTAGAAAGGAGGAAAATATAGTAAGACCTTAGAGCAGTGATGGCAAACCTTTTTTCCCTCGGGTGCTGAAAATGCGCGCGCGCGCTGTCACACATGTGTGAGTGCCCACACCCATAATTCAATGCCTGGGGAGGGCAAAAACGGCCTTTCCCGACCCCGCAGAGGCCCTCTGGAGGCTGGAAATGGCCCATTTCCCGACTTCCGGTGGGCCTGGTAGGCCCATTTTTCGCCCTCCCCAGGCTCCAGAGGCTTCCCTGGAGCCTGGGGAGGGTGAAAACCCCCCTGGAGGCCCTCTGGAAACCTAAAATGCCCTCACAGGGCCTCCACACAAGCCAAAAATCAGCTGGCTGGCACGCACATGCACGCTGGAGTTGAGCTAGGGCAACTGCTCGCGTGCCGGCAGATATGGCTCCGCGTGCCACCTGTGGCACGCGTGCCATAGGTTCGCCATCACTGCCTTAGAGTAACAGCTGTCTACATCCCAAATAGAAACCAGCTTCAATGATTTCAGTGGAAATCATTTCTAGTAAATGAGATTTAAGGTATCAGTTTATTGCAAAAAAAAAAAAAAAAACCACATTCCTCGCATGTCTGAGATCTAGATGTTGTGAGAAACCATCTAAGTTCCCTTGGTTAAATTCTTTCTAGTGAGTCCCCCAAATTCCAGCTGTTTAAACAATTGGAGATGAGTTTAAGTGTGTAAACATCCATACTTGCCTTCTTTTTCTTTTGAACACATCAACAGCATGATTTAGTGAAAATCCATTCAAGGAAATCACACTGTTACTTTCTCCAGGTAAAGTGGGTGGAAATACTTAATATCACCTAGACTGTATCCAAATAATGCAGTTTAAAAATATTAATCAAATAGTGTTTTTTCTCTCTTAGACAGTAAAATAACTCAATTATGTTGGTATTCTTGAAAGAGTTTGTTATTTTCATCAGTAATCATAGCTATATTCTTTGAAGAAAAACAAGAATCCTGATAGAGATGGAGGCAATATTAAAAACGCACATGAGCAAATCATACATATACTGCATACTCAAATCAAAATCATAATCAAAACTTTTTTGACACAAAAATGAGAATGTTTTTATTTGAATAAGTCTTTTCTAACAACAACAATAACAAGGATAGTGACTTAAATATGAAATTGCAGAGTCCTTTTATTAGCTCAGGATTAACATTTTCAGAGGGGAAACTCACACAGAAGACTAATGGATGAATCTATCACTGTTGCTAGATTTGTTAAGCAGTGGTACACCCTGGCTGTTTTAAAATTTCAGATTGTTAATTATCTTAAGATTTACATACTGATAGGTCTTCCTCTATTAGAATTGCATATTAGAATTCTTTATTAGACGATTAGATTAGATTACAATTCTTTATTGGCCAAATGTGATTGGATACACAAGAAATTTGTCTTTGGTGCATATGCTCTCAGTGTACATAAAAAGACAAGATATATTCATCAAGAATCACAAGGTCCAACACTTAATGATAGTCATAGGGTACAAATAAGCAATCAAATCAAACTAGGAAACAATCAATATAAATTGTAAGGATACAAGCAACAAGTTACAGTCATATAGTCATAAGTGGGAGGAGATGGGTGATAGGAACGATGAGAAGATTAATAGTAATAGTGATGCAGACTTAGTGAATAGTTTGAATATTCTTCATACAAGAATACGTGTATTCTGGTATGAAGGAAACCAGTGGAATGAGATATTTATTCAAGTGCTACACTGAAATAAGGTTGAGCAAAGCACAGAAGGAACATTTTCCTTCAACAAAGATTCAAGGCAGCAGCATCTTTACCTGAATTCAGTCTTCAGGCCCTGTGGTCTCAGCTTCTGGTGAGGAGATTGTGAAGAGCCATGTGTCAAAGGGAGTTTCTATGCCTGCATAGTGTTCCAAAAATAGCTGAGGCAGAATATCCTGCAAACGTCTTGTCTTCTCTGAAAGAAAGAAAGAAAGAAAGAAAGAAAGAAAGAAAGAAAGGAAGGAAGGAAGGAAGGAAGGAAGGAAGGAAGGAAGGAAGGAAGGAAAGAGAAAGAAAGAAAGAGAGAGAGAGAGAGAAAGAAAGAGAGAAAGAAAGAAAGAAAAAGAAAGAAAGAAAGAAGAAGAGAAAGAAGAAGGAAGGAAGAGAGAGAGAGAAATAGAGGGAGAGAGGGAGAAAGGAAGGAAGGAAGGAAAGAAGGAAGGAAGGCGAGAGGGAGAGAAAGAAAAGAAAAAAGAAAAGAAAAGAGAAATATAATATGTTAAAGATCTAGGCTTCAAAAGTCCAGAGCATCTTATGTATCCTGGTCATCTGAATTTTTGCTACCCACAGATCTGTAGCCTCATTAAAGATGAAATACAGGTAGTCCTCAACTTACAACAGTTCATTTAGTGACTGTTCAAAGTTACAACGGCACTGAAAAATGTGACGTATGACCATTTTTCACACTTGTGACCACTGCAGCATCGTCATGATCATGTGATCAAAATTCAGATGCTTGGCAATTGGTTCATATTTATGACCATTTCTGTGTCCCAAGGTCATGTGATCCCCTTTTGCAACCTTCTGACAAGCAAAGTCAATGGGGAAGCCAGATTCACTTAACAACCGGGTTACTAACTTATCAACTGCAGTGATTCACTTAACAACTGTGGCAGTGGTGGGTTGCTCCCGATTCGGACCAGTTCTTAAAACCGGGAGGCTCCGCCCACCTGCCCGGGGCGCTTCTGCGCACGCGCAGAAGCGTTGCACGCGAGTGAGCGCGCAAACCAGTGGCAAAATAATTTACAGCCCACCACTGAACTGTGCCAAGAAAGGTTGTAAAATGGGGCAAAACGCACTTAACAAATGTCTCACTTAACAACAGAAATCTTGGGCTGAATTGTGGTCGTAGGTAGAGGACTATGGTACCTGTACTAAGATGCCTGAACAAAGAGCTGCTTCTTCCAAATGGTCACAGTGGCCATTCTAGAGCTAAACTAGGAATTGAAGTCCAATTCACCCTTTTTTCCCCCAAGCACAATTATGAAATACAGAAAACGTGAACTGGCCCTTCATCAACCACAGCTGATCCAATAAAAAAGCTAGAAGAATCTACCCATATCTTTATCATTTGGGCTTAACCTCATTCTTATAGGTGGCAAATATATGAAGCTTGGCCCTTGACCCTCTTTTATCCACCACTAGTAATAAAACATGATGCCCAGATGTTCTGACCCACAGCAGATAAATTTGCACAGGCAGGTTCTGCAAACTTTTATTCATCAACATCTCCTTACATCAATATTGTCCAGGTGTGTCACAGAGTCTGTTCGAAGACACCTTTGTGACATTACAGTATTGCAAATGGATCTCTCCGGGGGTCCCAGTTTGGAAAACAAAAACTTAATTGGAGAAGTTGCTCCTCAAGGTTGCTCCTCAAGGTTGCCTCAGCCTTCCATCCTTCCGAGGTGGGTAAAATGAGGAGCCAGAGACTGTTGGGGGCAATATGCTGACTCTGTAAACTGCTTAGAGAGGGCTGTAAAAGCACTATGAAGCGGTATATAAGTCTAAGTGCTATTGCTATTGCTTTTAGTAGTACAACAATTGGGTACAGGTCATCGTTTGATTTTCTTAGTAGATTTAGATCCTGTTTTTATTCAAAGGGGGCCAAAGGGCTGGCAAGCATGGGCATTCTTCTTTCAGTGCACCTGATAAAGAGACCTGGTGCCCTTGCTAGCTACCCGGGGAGCTGAACTTGCCCCATCTGATAGCCTAACTGCCCTCCGCCTTGTCTCTCCCCTCTTCCTTATGGAGGGAGGGCCAATCCATGGAATCCAAGAGGGCTCAGTAAGAAACAATTGACAAACATTCCATGTCCTCTTTCCCACCCTCATCCCCCTCCGGGCAGCCTGGAGCCCCGGTACCTCTTTAAGAAGCGATTAACCATAAACTACTAGCTGGAAGGACGCGGAGGGCAAGCCGTCCGACGGTGGGCTTGCTTTCCCGGAAAGATCCATCTTGCCCAGCAGCACTGAGAGCCGCCTCCACACCCCAACCGCAGCTGCCAGGCAAGCAATGGAGGAAACCCCAGATACCTCCGTTGCTAGGGGACGGAAGGTCAATAATGCGTATTTGGATTGCGGAACGGAGTGCAAGGTCTGTTTGCTTAGTGGTTAGAGGTTCAAAAGTCAGCATTGTCTTACTAGCAAGCAGAACTCGCAGGCTGGAAGGAAGAACGAACTCACCAGCCCATTCAGCCAACCAACAAAGCTGCGTCTTCAATTGCAACACACACACACACACACACACACACACACACACACACACACACACACACACACACACAGAGAGAGAGAGAGAGAGAGAGAGAGAGAGAGAGAGAGAGAGAGAGAGAGAGAGAGAGAGAGAGAGAGAGAGAGATGGGCTTTAAACAGAACACAATAATAGAGTTGGAAGGGACCTTGGAGATCTTCTAGTCCAACCCCTTGCTCAAGCAGGAAACCCTATACTATTTCAGACAAGTAGTTGTCCAACTACTTTTCTTAAAAACCTCCACTGATGAAGCACCTACAACTTCTGGAGGCAAGACATTCCATTGATGAATTCCAATATCTCAGGGGCTGCCACAAAGAAGAGGGAGTCAAGCTATTCTCCAAAGCACCTGAGGGCAGGACAAGAAGCAATGGGTGTGGATGTGGAAACTAATCAAGGAGAGAAGCAACTTAGAACGAAGGTGAAATTTCCTGACAGTTAGAACAATTAATCAGTGGAACAGCTTACCTCCAGAAGTTGTGAATTCTCCAACACTGGAAGTTTTAAAGAAGAGATTGGACAACGATTTGTCTGAAATGATACAGGGTTTCCTGCCTGAGCAGGGGGTTGGACTAGAAGACCTCCAAGGTCCCTTCCAATTCTGTTATTCTATTCTATTCTATTCTATTCTATTCTATTCTATTCTATTCTATTCTATTCTATTCTATTCTATTCTATTCTATTCTATTCTATTCTACTCTACTCTACTCTACTCTACTCTACTCTACTCTACTCTATTAATTTAATCAGAACAGAGCTGGAAGGGTTGTGCAGGCAGAGATCAGAAAAGCCGAACAGGTAAATGGAATGAAGCTAAGCTCTTGGCTCTTCCCCTTGAGTCAGAGATAAACCACCATTTTCAAGATGCAGTGGCTAGGTTAAGCTAGAACCAGGCAAGCCTCATTTTGGTCTGTATGCTGTGGGGACCAGTCCTTTGATCTGATCTATGTATAAGCATAATAACTTGAGCATATTCTGGACTTATTCAGCAGGGTATAATTAGGCAAACCATAGTTTACTATGATTGTGAAAGGGCAGCGGTCTCAGAAGCCATTTTTTTCCAGGACCCCACTCAACTTTGGCAGTACAAAGATTCCTCATCTTTCTTTCTTTCCCATCCAGGATTCATATTCTGGATTTGCACAATGTCTAGGCTACAATCAGATCTTGTATCTTGGGTTTTAGCAAGCTGGGTGAACTAGGCCATCCCTTTAATCCACAATATATTTGTCACAGAATATTGTATTAATTCACCAATTGCCCTTTGACAACCTGGGATTGCATATTTGTTTGAATCCAACCAGTTCAACGTGTGTTTTTTTTTTGGAATTCTAGTTTACAAGTCAGTTACCCCATAGAATATTGGAGTTCAAAACTCCCCAAGAAAGAAAATCAACCAAACTCAGTTATGTTTGCTTCTGGAGTAAATACACATAGAACAAGGCTAAAACTAACAGATTTGTAACCATTTGTCTGAAGTGGTGTAGAGCTTCCTGCCTAAGCAGGGGGTTGGACTAGAAGACCTCCAAGGTCCCTTCCAACTCTGTTATTCTATTCTATTCTATTCTATTCTATTCTATTCTATTCTATTCTATTCTATTCTATTCTATTCTATTCTATTCTATTCTATTCTATTCTATTCTATTCTATTCTATTCTATTCCATTATTCTAGATTTCAAAGCAGGAAGTTTCATTAAAAGTCCTGGTCAGGCATATTTCAAGCACAATAACTCAGGATCGTTATTCCACAGAAAATTCCATGGAATTTCACTCCATACAGCAAGCGTGCTTAAAGGGAGCATCTTCAGCTATGATTGGCTCATCTGCAAAATCAGTTCTGAAATTGCTGCAAACCCTGAAAGGGGATGAATTAAGAATCTTTCCAGAGGTGGTTTATTACACAAAGAAGGTGCATCTGTTACAGAGGCTCTGAACCTATTTGCTTTCCATAAACTCCCTTCCGCTTGTTGCTAGGAACACAGGATTCTCTCTTTCCAGTTAATACCACATTACTGTTATGTTAAGTACTAATAGATTTAGGGTATATGGCTGTGATTGCTTTTTGATCCCCAGACTCCAGGCATTTTCATTCCTGGACTTTTTGTGTCACCTAGGAACAGAGAGGCACTGCTTAAGGAACTCTATTAGGGCTACCTTTCACAGTTATAAACCCAGAGTTGTGTATACTCTGGACTAGACAAACAACAAAGAGTCCTTTCCTGCATACGTGCATGCCAAATGCAATATGGTGCAGAAAATATCAGAAGCCAGTATTGTTGGAATATTCATGACTGGGAGAGCCATGTGATTGAGTCAGCCAATCGGGCTGAAGTGTTAATTGAGCATGTCCAGAAACTTAGCAAGAAGAAGGGTGTGGTTTAGTCTGTCCACCATTAAAGCTTGCTGTGAAAACATCTCAACATGTGATCTGAAACAAAGTGTGGTATTGTTAATGTTTTATTCTACTTATAAAGAAGTTATTTGAATCAGCAAAATGCAGTTATCTTCTGAAGCTTCTGATTTATTGCGTAACTCTGACAGGTTATGGGCCCAGGAATCGCTCAAGAAGTAAAGTTAAAAACTGCATTGTAATTTAAAGCTGATAAGAAGCTGTCTGTGTTGTTAAAGGAACAGGCAGAGAAGAAAAATAAAGCAGGATGGCTGCTGCTATGGAATTTAAAGACAGTCCAATACCTAAATTGGGTAAGAAAAATTATTTAATTTGGGCTGCAAAAATGGAATGTTTTTTGAAAGCAAAAGAATTATGGGACATAGTAGCAGACCCCCCGCAAGTGCTTGGAGCAGCAGATCAAAAGGCTCATGACAAAGCTATGGCTTATCTTCTTTTAAGTCTGGGGGATGATCAATTCTTAAATGTAGCTGAATTAAAGTCTGCAAAAGAAATATGGCAGAAATTGAAAGCAGTACATGTCAATGTTTCTGCGTGTAATGTGGTCCAACTTTCAAGAAAGCTTTTCAGAATGAGTTTGCAGACAGGAGATTCTATGGAAGATCATTTAATGAAAATGCAGTCTAATTTTCTAGAATTGGAGCAACGTGGAGTAAAGTTTCCAGAGTCCCAAAAAGTTTTATTAGTGTTAAATAGTTTGGATCAGAGCTGGGAGACTGTATCAGCTATTTTTGAAAGTAAGCCAGAAGCAGATTTGAATTTGGAGGCTTTGAAATCGTGTTTATTGAATGAATATGAGAAAAGGTTTTTCAGCCATGCTGATGGAAAATTCCACAGGCGGGGGCCCAACAAGGAGTACAGTGGAAACTTACAGCAAGTCTCCAGCAAAATTTTCCACAGGCTGCCTATCTCTAGCAACAGCCGAGGTGTCTGCAGACAAGAGGAGAGCAGAGGCAGGAGAGATCAAGTTACACAGCAACAATTCTGCAAGCAAGATAAGAAAGCGTGTTTCATTTGTGGAGAGACAAATCATCTGCAGAAAAGCTGTGCACAGAGAAGAAATATGCAAGACAAGAGACATTATTTGCAAGGACAGATTGCAGTTGCAAAAGTTTGTTATAATAACAATAGAGACAAATGGTTGATTGACAGTGGGGCTAGTCAAACAATTGTTAATAATTCTGACTTATTTTCCAGGTTTTTCCCAGGAAACCATGAAGAAGTGGCCTTAGCCAATGGTCAAAAGGCTAAAATCATTGGAAGAGGCGATGTGCAAATTCCATATTTGGACTCCAGGTTTACTGATGTGTTATGTGTACCTGAAATGGAGCATAATTTGTTAAGTGTGTCTAGTTTAGACAAGCAAGGTTATGAAACCACATTTGTTAATGGGAAGTGTATCATCCAAAGAAATGGGAATGTTTGTGCACAGGGCATAAAAGAGGATAATCTTTATGTATTGCAGGGAGAAAAGGTGCCACATTGTTCCCAGATATTTAAAAATGTAGCAGAACATAATTCATGTGTTCATCTTCTGCACAGACGACTTGGTCATGCTAATTTTAAGGTTGTTCAACAAATGAAAGAATTTGCAGAAGGATTAGATTTGAAGGGATGTAAGGCATATTTGGATTGTGCAGTATGCAAAGCATCGAAATCCAAAGCATTCCCAGTGAGCAAGTTTAGCACAAGACAAACCACAAGAGCTCTAGAACTGGTGCATGCTGATTTAATTGGGCCTATGCAAGCCAGTTTGGGAGGAGCAAAGTATGCGCTGGTCATTGTGGATGACTACAGCAGGTTTGGGTTTTGCTACTTACTTAAGAGTAAAACAGAGGTGCTACAGCAATTTAAGAAATGGTTAAGCTTTGTAGAGAGAAGGTACAAACAACAGGTATGTCAGTTGCAAACTGACAGAGGTTCTGAATTTATGTCAACAAATTTTCAACAATGGTTGAGACAATTGGGAATAAGACACAGGCGCACAAATCCTTACACACCGGGAGAGAACGGAGTGGCTGAAAAGAGGAATGGTGTTTTGCAAACAATGAAAGACTCATTACTGGAGGATTCTGGTATGAGCAGGTCATATTGGGGTGAAGCCATACTGACTGCCAATTATTTAGTAAATAGGTTGTGGTCATCCATCAATAATACTCCATATGCAATGTTATATGGGAGAAAGCCTTCTCTAGCACATTTAAAAATATTTGGAAGTACTGCTTGGGTACATATTCCAAAGGCAATCAGAAGAAAGGGACAACAAAAGGCTAGAAAGCTCAGATTTGTGGGCTATGAGCCAGGCTCAAAAGGGTATCGCTTTAGCGATGGAAGTAAAAGGATAGTGATTTCAAGGTCTGCTAGTTTTGCAGAACAAAATTGGAACAGAATTGATGCAAATTCTGAAAATGTCTCACTTAGTGACAGTGATCCACTTAGCGACGGTGATCCACTTAGTGACAATAACTCATGTAATGATGGTGAATCATTTACTGAAGGTGTCTATGTTCAGGGAGGAGAGTCTGAACAAGATATGAAGCCAGAAAAGCTTGAAACACAAGAACAGGCAATGCCACGTAGGTCAGAGCGTAGGAACAGAGGGGTTCCGCCAGACAGGTATTCTGCCAGTAAAGTTAAAGTGTGTAATGTGTGGTATGAGCCAAGAAACTATAAGGAAGTATTGGCATTACCAAAAGTTGAACAAGAAAAGTGGAAGGAAGCCATGGATAAAGAGATGAAATCCATGGGAGATCATGAAGTGTTCACATCTATGACTTTGCCACAGGGTACGAAAGCTGTAGGATGTAAGTGGGTATACAAGAAAAAGGTATTACCCAATAATGAAGTACAGTATAAGGCAAGGTTGGTGGCACAAGGTTTTTCTCAATTAAAGAATGTGCACTATGATGAGGTGTTCGCGCCAACTGTAAAAGGTGAGAGCATAAGACTAGCACTGGCATTAGCATCAGCTTACAGGCATAGAATTTGGCATTTTGATATAACCACTGCATTCCTCAATGCTGAATTAGAGGAAGAAATTTATATGGTTCAAGCGCCAGGGTATGAAAATAAAAAGCCTAACATGGTGTATAAATTGAACAAGGCCATTTATGGGCTGAAGCAGTCAGCCAGAAATTGGAATATCTGTCTTGATACTGCATTGAAAGGTCTTGGGTTCAAGAGTTGCAAAGCTGATGGTTGCATATACACTGGAAAGTTACAAGGTGGGAATTGTCTACTATTAGCATTTGTGGATGATCTTTGTTTCATTGCAAAGGATGCATTGCAAGTTAAAGAATTTGCTAATAAGTTAGAAAAGAAATTTGAATTAAAGAATTTGGGAGAAATAAAGAATTATCTCGGTGTAGAGATACAAAAAACTGAAAAAGGTTATATTCTCAGTCAAAGGAGAAAAATTGAACAATTATTAGAGAAATATAACATGAAAGATTGTAATATTGCTCCTACACCTATGAGCACAGATTTTTATAATAGTTTGGGTGAGGACAAAAGTGAAGCCTGTGATCAGGAGATATATCACTCTGCAATAGGGAGTCTGTTATATCTGTCACAGTGGTCCAGACCAGACATAGCTTGTGCAGTGAGCATTCTAAGTCGCTTTACTGCTACACCTACAAAGTTGCATTGGATGGGTGTGAAAAGAATTCTCAGGTATTTGAAGGGAACTGTGAATTTGGGTCTTCAAATACAGGTCACTGAAGAATTAAAATTGAAATGTTATGTTGATAGTGATTATGCAAATGATGTAAAAACCAGAAAGTCTAATTCTGGAATTGTAATAATGTTTGGAGGGGCTTTAATTGGTTGGAAGTCCAGAAAACAAACAACGGTTGCTATTTCAACTGCTGAAGCAGAGTTTATTGCATTGTCTGAGTTATGTTCTGAAGTAGTTTGGTATGTACAGTTGTTACAAGATTTAAATGTAAATGTAAATGAAGCTGTAACTGTTTATGAAGATAATGCTGCTTGTATAAAAATGGCAACAGGTGACAGAGTGAAGAACAGAAGTAAACATGTGGACATTAAGTATTGTAATGTCAGGGAAGCTGTAAAAGAAAAATTGATACTTTTACATCATTGTTCTTCAGAGGATAATTTAGCAGACATGATGACCAAACCATTGGGTGGCGTCCATTATAGGAAATGTTTAAATCCAATAGGTTTGATGTCTCTCCCAGTAATGAAGGGAGGAGTGTTGGAATATTCATGACTGGGAGAGCCATGTGATTGAGTCAGCCAATCGGGCTGAAGTGTTAATTGAGCATGTCCAGAAACTTAGCAAGAAGAAGGGTGTGGTTTAGTCTGTCCACCATTAAAGCTTGCTGTGAAAACATCTCAACATGTGATCTGAAACAAAGTGTGGTATTGTTAATGTTTTATTCTACTTATAAAGAAGTTATTTGAATCAGCAAAATGCAGTTATCTTCTGAAGCTTCTGATTTATTGCGTAACTCTGACAAGTATTTCTTTACCAGCTATTATTTATGTGCCTTTCATCACAACGAACAGAAATCTATGGACTGAAAATGGTAACATTTATCTCCATGCTGCATGAATGATTGATCACATGTAGGGTTTTTTTCAACGAACACAAATTTGGAGCATTTTTAAAAAGATAGCCACAGTATCTTTCCAGCAGCTTGTACACTATTCAAGATGTACAGCAGATTCCAAGCATGTAAATTCTTCATAAACTGTTCCTTGGGTCAAGAGGTTGCCCTAAGACCAGGGGTGAAATTCAAAATTTTTCCCTACCGGTTCTGTGGGCGTGGCTTGCAAAATCTCCATTCCCTCCCCACTCCAGGGGAAGGATACTGCAAAATCCCCATTCCCTCCCCACTCCAGGGGAAGGATACTGCAAAATCCCCATTCCCTCCCCACTCCAGGGGAAGGATACTGCAAAATCCCCATTCCCTCCCCACTCCTGGGGGAAGGATATTGCAAAATCCCCATTTCCACCCCACTCCTGGGGAAGGATATTGCAAAATCCCCATTTCCACCCCACTCCAGGGGAAGGATACTGCAAAATCTCCATTTCCACCCAACTCCAGGGGAAGGATACTGCAAAATCCCCATTTCCACCCAACTCCAGGGGAAGGATACTGCAAAATCCCCATTCCCTCTCCACTCCTGGGGGAAGGATATTGCAAAATCCCCATTTCCACCCAACTCCAGGGGAAGGATATTGCAAAATCCCCATTTCCACCCAACTCCAGGGGAAGGATACTGCAAAATCCCCATTCCCTCCCCACTCCTGGGGGAAGGATATTGCAAAATCCCCATTCCGACCCCACTCCAGGGGGAAGGATATTGCAAAATCCCCATTCCCTCTCCACTCCTGGGGGAAGGATATTGCAAAATCCCCATTTCCACCCAACTCCAGGGGAAGGATATTGCAAAATCCCCATTTCCACCCAACTCCAGGGAAGGATACTGCAAAATCCCCATTTCCACCCAACTCCAGGGGAAGGATACTGCAAAATCCCCATTTCCACCCAACTCCAGGGGAAGGATACTGCAAAATCCCCATTTCCACCCAACTCCAGGGGAAGGATATTGCAAAATCCCCATTTCCACCCAACTCCAGGGGAAGGATACTGCAAAATCTCCATTCCCTCTCCACTCCAGGGGAAGGATACTGCAAAATCACCATTCCCACCCCACTCCAGGGGAATGATACTGCAAAATCTCCATTCCCTCTCCACTCCAGGGGAAGGATACTGCAAAATCCCCATTTCCACCCCACTCCAGGGGAAGGATACTGCAAAATCCCCATTCCCTCCCCACTCCAGGGGAAGGATACTGCAAAATCCCCATTCCCTCCCCACTCCTGGGGGAAGGATACTGCAAAATCTCCATTTCCACCCCACTCCAGGGGAAGGATACTGCAAAATCTCCATTCCCTCTCCACGCCAGGGGAAGGATACTGCAAAATCTCCATTCCCTCCCCACTCCTGGGGGAAGGATACTGCAAAATCTCCATTCCCTCTCCACTCCAGGGGAAGGATACTGCAAAATCTCCATTCGCACCCCACTCTGGGGCCAGCCAGAGGTGGTATTTGCTGGTTCTCCGAACTACTCAAAATTTCCGCTACCGGTTCTCCAGAACCTGTCAGAACCTGCTGAATTTCACCCCTGCTAAGACCACATACAGATATGATTTAATTTTATTTACCATTCTGCCTCATTTCTGCAATTGAGAGTCATTCACTGCTTTCTTTGCAATCTGCTTGTTGTCTGGAGGAATCAGAACTAAAGGCTGAGAATGAGAGAATGGGTAACCCCAGTTGCTTCTGCTATGTTGGTTTGGGATCCTAGCAGATTATGCCACTTTCATCAGGTAAAACTTTGCCCACTAATCTATTTCTCGTTGTCCAGTATAACCTCTGCTCACCTACTTTTTAACATCCAGTAATAACCATGAGAATTCTGCCAATATCACAGTATGCTAGAATCCAGGGAAATCAAATCTGGAATTGTAAAAGATAACGACTGGAAAAACACATTGTACCCTTTGCCAGATAACTCTGCTATTGTGGTTTGTTCTGTCAGCTAGCCATTGCTCTTTTTCATTAAGCCATTCTTAAATAAACCATGACATTGTCTGATGTTTGAATGCAGTCAATATATTTCCATATAACAAATAGAAACTCACTTGCAAAAAAAATTAAGAATTGGGCTATATGCTACAACTCAGACCATACTAAAAACAAAGCAAACCATGCAAAAATTAATAGGGGAATCAATCCTGAATCAGCCTCTAGAAATGTGTTCAATTCCCTAACAGATAACAGTGGGCTTTTAAAACAAATGGTAAATATTCCTTTTTTTCAAGCAAGTTATCAACTGGCCTATAGCAGGAATTGGAAAAATTGAGAGCCAGGTTAAACTGAGACTGTGTTCATATCTTGTGCTAACATGATTTGTGGAACATGCTTCATTACCTGGTTCATCTTCACCATAAATCATGGTTGGGTCTTCATTTCTTACAACAAATAGACAAAAATAGCAACATTTGCATTTATTTCTATATTGCAACAAAAAGTCAACATTCTAATAAAGATTCGATTGATTGCAATAGAGGTGTTGATGTTTCAAATTTAAAGTATTTATTGATCTGGGGGGAAAATTACAATGACCTCTGAGAAAATTGTGCTCATAAATACACTTTTGCACTCTGGTAACCGAAAAGAAAATAAGTGGAATCTGAAATTTCAACCTTCTCCTTTATGGAAAGTGTCACGTAGTGAATATTGTCAGTTGTATGTATATTCAGGGTGATGCACCCCTATCCTAATATTATGGTACATTCCAATACAAGCAGGACACGTGATGTGATCTCCTGCGCATGTGTGCATTCCTGATTCTCCATTATTCTCTTCTGCCTTTTGATTCTGACCGGAGAGGTCACGATTTATTAGCAAGATGTAACTATTCATGATTTATTGTTTTTGTACCGAAATAAATATTTTCTATTAGACTTTTAATCTCGGCTTTATTTCTAAATGTTTGCATTCCAAGAAAAGATCCACATCGCCTCTATGAGATTTATTCTCATCCTTAACAGAAAGCACCTCTCTGTGTGTGTGTTCAATGCAAGTCCCGCCTTACCCCTTCCAGCCCAGCCTTGGATGGTTATCCATTACAGATAATTTCTAATCCTATCTGCAATGGAAGTGTCCATCTATTCAATTCTGCTTAATTAACAGAAGTGACTTCCCCTTCTTTAGAAGTGCCCTTCTTCCTCCAGCTGGTCATTTACAATCTATTGACCCCTTGTACTGGAAACAATTAGTGTCATGGCATATATATATCATCAGGTACAATTAGCACACTATCCAAGTTCCTTTACCCCAATGCGGAAAGACAAGGGAAAATAACAAGAGGTACCCAATCGCTTCCAGTCCTTGTAGGAGGGAGGGAGGGAGGGAGGGAAGGGACAACATTGAAGGGGGAAAGGTCAAACAATCAGAGGAAGAGCACACGACAGCGACAGATATGGTTAGCTTCGAAGTCCCCAGGGTCTTGTTCACTGGAAGCATTTCTAGCCCCTTTAGTCATCTTGCAGGTGCTCTTTGATGTCAGAAGCTTTTGTTAACTCTTCTGGTCCTTTTACTGAAGCTTCCCACTCGAAGCAAACTCCGGTGGGCATCTTTCTCTTGCTGTTTGGGTTGATTTCAAAATTAGAAAGAATAGCTCGATATTAATTTTTTAAAGAGAGGAATGATTGAATCTCTCATCTGCATCTCCATAACTGTCTGGTTTGGCTCTGCAACCAAACAAGACAAACACAGACTTCAACGGATAATTAGAACTGCAGAAAAAAACTATTTATTTATTTATTTATTTATTTATTTATTTATTTATTTATTTATTTATTTATTTATTTATTTATTTATTTATTTATTTATTTATTAGTTGCATTTGTATGCCGCCCACTCCACAGAGACTCTGGACGGCTCACAACAGTAAAAATTCACATGCAACAACAAATATAAAAAGCATTAAAAACAATAGATATTAAAACATTAAAAAACATTAAAAACTATAATTTAAAAACCCCTACAATAAATCATTCATGGTGCCAAGAGTGATCGGTGTTGTATTAAAATCATTGGCCTCAGGCCTGTCGACAAAGACATGTTTTTACTGCTTTTCTGAAGGCTGGCAGGGTGCTACCAACCTGCCTTCCATTGAAGACCTGTATACTGCACGAGTCAAAAAGAGGGCTGTGAAAATATTTACAGACCCCTTGCATCCTGGACATAAATTGTTTCAACTCCTATCCTCAAAACGATGCTATAGAGCACTGCACACAGAACAACTAGACACAAGGACAGTTTTTTTCCTGAATGCCATCACTCTACTTAACAACTAGTTAAGTCATTGTTAAGGGAACAACTATTTCCCACAACACTGTCAAATAATTTACTAAGACTGCATTATTATTATTCTTCTCATCCTTCCAATTACTTATCTCCTCCCACTCATGACTATAACTATGTTGCTTGTATTTTTACGATTTATATGGTTTTTATTTTCCTCCTAGTACAATTTGATAGCTTATTAGTAACTTTGACTATCACTAATTGTTGTATCCTTATATTCTTGATGAATGCATTTTATTCTCCTTATGTACACTGAGAGCATATGCACCAAAGACAAATTCCTTGTGTGTCCAATCACACTTGGCCAATAAAGAATTCTATTCTATTCTGTTATGAAGCTCTCGTGACAAGACAGCAACCCAAACTCCCATTCTTTCTGTCCATCTATCTCCAGGTTTTATAAGGTGCCTTGTCCATCTGTGGAACAGCTGACATTAATCACTGACTAGACTATTGTTGAGAAGATGGGTCAGGATGTTAGGCAGCGGTGGGTGGGTTCCCAGTTCGGCCCGGTTCTAAGAATCGGTAGCACCGGTAGCGGGAGGCTCCATCCACCCACCCAGGATGTTTCTGCTCATGCGCAGAAGTGTTGTGCGCATGCGCAAGCGCGCGTGTGAATCAGTAGTAAAGGGTTTAAGAACCAACTACTGATGTTAGGCCACACATGATAGGGCTGATTTATGCCACATCACACTTTTAATGGTAGTCATAGAAAATTGTTCTGAGCCTCCAGTTGGAGCTAACCAACCCATCCCCATGGCTCAGAAAACTCAGTTGTCTAGTGCCTCTCCAATAGTATCAAAAAAAGATGTCTATAAGACCCAACTTCTTCTCCTAAAGACATTGCCACAGTTCTCTGGAAGGATGATGTCAGGGTAGAAGGTGGCACTATATTTACCATGAACAACTAAAGAAAAGAAACACCCTTTAATCAATATATTAGTGACAACCAGCTCTATTTCTTTATTATTTTTAGCACTAATCATGTAAGAAAACACATAATGCCCTACTTTTTTTCATCCAACTCAGGTGAATCAATAAAAGTGCTACATTCATACCTTGTGCAAGGCATAACATAAGTCATTGTTTATAAGGTACAATGGGTAAATTCCTACAATGTCCTAACTGAAAACAATTAAATAATGACAGACCCTTAAATACCCTCAGGGCGTGGTCAAGACCTGCAGTACTACTCACGAGGAAGCCTCCTCCTGATTAGCCACTCATGTCTCTTTGAGGACCTGTGCGCTCTGGCATCAAGAAGAGGCTCCTCCTCTTCTCCTGAGTCACTAATCTCAGGAGATGCGTCAGGCTCTAACGCCAGCCTCTGACCCCACGTCATCTTCACTCTCCGTCTCTGGTGCCAGGAACACCGGTCTTCTGTACTGCACCCCCACTACCTCCGAATCCTCGGGATCCGCTGCTAAGTGCACCGGACTCAACCTGGCCACAACACTCATATTCTTGCATAATGTGAAGTGTGGATCCAGTCTCTGGCAGGGATTAATCAAAGGCTAAAGGTGAAGACAGTGCTCCCAAGGTAGTTACTCTCAATTAATTAGGCTTTGGATTCCAGCCTTAGGCTTAGATCTAGTGCCGCCTAGTGAAATCTATGGGATAAATGCTAGGAGCTCCTTATCTATCAACATTGGCCTTTGCTTCTGATTCATTTCAAAATTGAGCAAGATACAGTCCATTCTTTTTCTTGATGTCCCTCTTTCTATGCACTATAGCACATTCTTTTTCCTCACTGAGCTTGCCGAGCCCTATTCATATCTACACACGGTTCAGTTTTGAAGCAGACTAGACCTGAGGCAGCTTTTTCTGACTTTTGGTCTTTAGAGAGCAGGGCTGTTGAAAAGCCATTGCTAGTCACAGAATTTCTGCCATGGTTGCCTGGCTAGGGAGTAATGTCTATTCACCAGATGGCCAAGTGGAACAATCATCTCTAATTATACCTTTAGCTTTGTGGCAGGGAAGTGGGTCCAACTCCAAACAAAGACCTGGGCTGCAGCCACCCACCAATTTTTATATCTGAGAAAGCCTTATGTGGCCACTCTTGTAAGTAAAGATGATTCAACACCTGTTAGGTTTTGTTTCACAAAATGCCAGCTAATATTATGTTATGTTATTTTATTCATTTCATTTTAATTTAAATTTTAGACTGGCAGCTTGGTTGGTGCCATAGAAAGCATGCATGGAAACATTATTGGTGCCTGCCATCACCGTATTGCTTTTCCCTGGTCTAGTTCATTTTGTCTCTCGTTAACTATTTTATTCGTCTGCTATATTTGCATTAGATATATCACCATGATAGAGAATCAAGAGTTGTATGTTAAATGACCCACAGAAATTTGATTATTGTATGCTGCTCTGAGTCCATTTTCATTAGATGGATGATTATATATATTTAATAAATAAATAAACAAACTTGAAGTGTTCCTTGTTAATATCTCATTCAGTGCAGGTTCTTATAATGGATGTTTTCAAAGACTCCACCAGCTCTTGATAGCACTTTTTTAAGTCAAAGAAAGTGTCCAGTTCCAGGAGAGAGGCCCTAGCCTAGCTGATTTCAGTACTCTGCAGTAAAAATGGTTGTTTTAAAATATTGGCAGCTGATGAACTTTCACTGGAGAACAAAGTTGCCAAGGTTGGAGAGCCCTGTTCTAGGATGTGGTTTTTTTTACTTCCTAGTCTAATTAAGGCCTAATTTTACTAGTGGCCTCCCAGTCAAGTACTAATTTAAGCCTTACAACTAAGCCTAAGCCAGGTGCTGCCACCTGCTGAGATTCCCAGGACATTGAATACAGGTAATCCTCAACTTGCAACAGTTCTTTTAGTGACCGTTCAAAGTTACCATTAATTGCACTGGAAAAAGTGACTTATGACAACTTTTGCAGCATCCCCATGGTCACGTGACCAAGATTTAGATGCTTCACAACTGAGTCATATTTATGACGGTTGCAGTGTCCTGAGGTCATGCGATCCCCATTTCTGACAAGCAAAGTCAAGGGGGAAGCCAGATTCACTTAACAACCCTGTCCCTAACTTAATGACTGCAGTGATTCACTTAAGAACCGTGGCAAGAAAGGTCGTAAAATGGGGCAAAACTCACTTAACAACAAATTTGGGGGCTCAATTGTGGTCATAAGTCGAGGACTACCTGTATATTGTATGTGAACATTAAAAGTCCACCTGAATCCATGATTAAATCCATCACTTTGTTTCTTCCTGATTTCCAAAAAGGCCATCTTTTAAGGTCATGTAAATCACTTCCCTTCAGGCTAGACTAGAGCTACCCTATCTGAGTGGCAGAAATCCAGATGGCCACTAGGTGGAACCCAAGAAAATGCTGCTACCTAATAACCATAATAAAGACTTTACTATTGCCAGCGGTATTACAGTTATTACCAGTGGCCATCCAGATTTTTGCAGCCTTGATATAGGAACCCTCTCTTAGATGGTATTGTAGTAACAGGGGTGTATGGAGTGCTCAGGGAGGGGTAGCACCTGTGGTGTAGGGGCATGTCGTGTCCTTTTACGGCAGCTCATTTTAGGGCAGCTTTTACGGCAGCTCGTTCAACTTTGGTCCCTACCTGTCACTCAGTTCTCACCTGTGGCTCCTAACAGCTGTAGCATGTGCAGTGGCCACACCCCGGGCAACAGCTTCGACAGGCTGACCAAATCAGGTTGAGAGTAGCCATTGGGTCATCGATCTTCGGTGAGATAGGGACTTGTCTATCCCGAGCATGTGAAGACAGATTCCGGCGGACTGAGTGGATGAAATCTACTAGAATAGGACAACGGTCATGAAGGCGGTCTCTGCAAGCGATGTGGTACACTAAGAGCACGGCAAGACACGAAAGACGCCCTGGTCAACCACTGCGCCCAGCCCATCTCCAACTGTCTCGACTCTTGTCCTGCTATTTGGAGCAAGATGGAATCTGGGAAGAGAGAGTGAGGCTGACTATGCGCACCTCTCCCTCACTTTAATCCAATTCACGAGCAAGTCTTGACATCCCCCCCCCCAATTCCTGTGTTGATAGATGTCAAGGTCCTCTTCGAATACAATGGACGAACATCATCATCATCATTGTAGAAACAGGTCCCAAAGTTTGGCTGTGCATTGGATGATGATCTATATTGAACGCTTCATTGTTCAACTCTGTTGGGTGACCCCAACATAGCTGAATATGATTTCATAGGATGATGTATGAGAAGAAAAGGTCAGTCTTGGTGGAACTCTCTCTCATGTTTTGTTCTTGGTCTTTGTTGCAAAATAATATCTAGATGTAGCTATTGTGACACCTCACCAGTAGATGGCAATATTTACTTTTCCTTGGGAACAGGTCCAGAAAAGAAGGAAGGAATGCAGGAAGAGAGAAAAATAAGCAGAACTTCCAGGTTGCAAGAGAAAATGGTTGGGTCATTATTTTAGCTAAGGAGCTGAGATAGTGCAGTGGTTAAAAGCAGCATTGCGACCTTCAGCTGATTGCTAGTTCAGCAGTCCAGCTGTTCGAATCTCACTAGGCTCAAGGTTGACTCAGCCTTCCATCCTTCCGAGGTGGGTAAAATGAGGACCCAGATTGTTGGGGGCAATATGCTGAACTCTGTAAACCGCTTAGAGAGGGCTGGAAAGCACTATGAAGCAGTATATAAGTCTAAGTGCTATTGCTATTGCTATTTCCTTTCTTCTTTAGTGCCCGAGATCACAATCCTTTAACTATTTCACTGGCAGTCAGCACTAGTGAGAGATCACTGGCTCTGTTCTCATAAAGCCCAGCTGCTGTGGCCTAGAGGTGGAGCTCTTGCCTCATAATCAGGGGGTTGTGAGTTTGATCCTAGGTAGAGGCAGATGTAGGGTCTCCTGCTTGAGCAGAGGGTTGGACTAGATGACCTGAAAGGTCCCTTCCAACTCTGTTAATCTGTTAAAATAAAAAGTGTTCATTTTAACCAGGGATTAAAAAGTTAACCCAACTTTCTGGTTATGGTTGAACAGAATACAACAGGGCCTATTCCCAGCCTGTGGACCGGATGTGTCATGAACTGGCCACGCCCATGCCCAGTTTAGCAAAGGGTGGGAAAGTCCCAATACGTCACATGACGCAGTCATGACGATGTGAGTTTGACACCCCTGGAATAGAACATTGATTCAATATGGTTTTCTGTAATAGGCTAATATGAGGTTGGCTAATTTTAGCTCAGTTACTACCTTCACCCAACCCCTTATTAAACCAAGTGCTTTGGTTGCACCTGCCCTTTGTAAAAGGTTGAGATAGTTTTTACTTTGCTTCCTTTGTGTGTGTGTCTCCGTGAGTTCTACAGACCCATCTCTTTTAGATACATTAAGAACAGTGTAGTTTGAAAACCAAATCCAAACAACTTAGAAAGCAGATTTAGCCCTGCTGAATATATTGCGTGAATGAGGCAATTGAGACTTCTTTAGAACAATTCAAAGCAAGTGTCTGTATACTTTAAACACCAACTAATTAAAACAAGGTTAATAGCAATAAATATATTGTGGACTAGTTCCTGTGTACTATGTCACATTTCTCAAAATCACTTTGGATTGGGGATGAGCAGAGCTGTAGTCCAAACCATTTGCAGGACATCTGGAAAAACTGTTCTGAGCAGATAGCTTTCAGCCCAGCCCAGCCTGACATTTTTTTCATGTGCAAAAATATAGCTGCTCAGACAATAGCCTGGGGCAGGGGTAGGCAAAGTTGGCTCTTCTATGACTCATGGACTTCAACTCCCAGAATTCCTGAGCTAGCATGATTGGCTCAGGAATTTTGGGAGTTGAAGTCCACAAGTCATAGAAGAGCCAACTTTGCCTACCCCTGGCCTAGGGCAATAGGACTGCAGTTTTCACAAGAAAGTTGCAATGGGTTGATATGTTCTCAAATCTTGGTATGGTCTATTTGTCACCTCTCCCACCCAGCTATAACACTTTTCCATGATTTAGATTTATTATTAGAGTTGGAAGGGACCTTGTAGATCATCTAGTCCAACCCCCTGCTCAAGCAGGAGTTCCTACACCATTTGAGACAGATGGCAGTCCAGTCTCCTCTTGAAGGTCGCAAGTGTTGGGGCTCTCACAACCTCCGCTGGCAAGCTGTTCCACTGGTTGATCGCTCTCACCGTCAGAAAGTTTCTCCTCACTTCCAGGTTGAATCTCTCCTTGGTCAGCTTCCATCCGTTATTCCTTGTTTGGCTTTCTGGTGCCATAGAGAACAGCCTGACCCTCTCCTCTCTGTGGCATCCCCTCAAGTATTTGAACACTGCTATCATGTCACCCCTGGTCCTTCTCTGTCCAAGCTCAGTTCCTGCAACCGCTCTTTGTATGTTTTATTTTCCAGACCCTTTACCATCCTGGTTGCTCTCTTCTGCACTTTCTCTAGAGTTTCAATGTCTTTTTTGTAGTGTAGTGACCAAAACTGGATGAGAATTAATAGGGAGTGTGGTCCATGTGTCAAATAGGGGAAGAAGAAAAGGAATTAGAAATAATGATTGAAAGTCTTGCTGGTTTCATTTTGAAAAACAACCTGGTATCCCTCAATTGCATTTCAATGGGAAGAGGCACAATTTTAACATAGTTGGTGCCATCTCTCTATTCATCAGTATGAAGGCTGGGCTTTGTAGTCCAATAGCTCAGGGGGGGGGGCTTTTGGATCATCAGATTTCATCTCCATACCTGTATTCAGGTATGTGTTCATTTGTTAATTTTAGGTGAGGGACTTGAGGGAATACAGTCATCTAAATATTATTCAGCAGTGCAACACACCAAGGGCCCACACTCTCTATGGCCCCAGATGCCCCTTCAAGAGTTTATCTGATAAGGTGCAGCAGACTCTGAGGAGAAGTTGAGGCAGGCAGACTCGCTGAGTAGGAGTGAGTAGTCATGTTGAGGCTGGTTTCCTTCCACGAACTTTTTAATCCTCTTTTTCTTTTGAAATGGAAAACAGTTCCTAGTCAGAATCCTATTCAGTATGAAAAGAGATACAGATGCTCTTATTCTTATTTAAAAGAAAAAATATCTTTTTTTTCCTAATATAGTGTAATCTAATCCTGACCAAGACTAAGAGCCAAATTGGTGCAGTGGTTAAATGCAGCACTGCAGGCTACTGCTAGTTCAGCAGTTCAGCTGTTCAAATCTCACCGGCTCAAGGTTGACTCAGCCTTCCATCCTTCCGAGGTGGGTAAAATGAGGACCCAGATTGTTGGGGGCAATATGCTGAACTCTGTGAACCGCTTAGAGAGGGCTGTAAAGCACTATGAAGCGGTATATAAGTCTAAGTGCTATTGCTATTGCTATTGCTATTGCTATTGCTATGGTCAGCGAGTCATGCTCACTTTAAACAAGATTTTCTGAATAGAAAATCTTGTGACGTGATTGGACACACAAAGAATTTATCTCAGTTGCATGAACTCTAAGTGTACATGCAAACAACAAAGTAATATACCGGTAATCATAAAACACCAATATTAGAAGGTAATAGGAAAGATGGCACAATTGAGGCCAAAATTTCTGTTGCTAAGTGAGATAATTAGCTGTACTAAATATCTTACTGCAGGCTACTTCTGCTGACTGCCAGCTGCCTACAATTTGGCAGTTCAAATCTCACCAGGTTCCAGGTTGACTCATCCTTCCATCTTTCTGAGGTTGGTAAAATGAGGACCCAGATTGTTGGGGGCAATATGCTGACTCTGTAAACCGCTTAGAGAGGGCTGTAAAGCACTTTGAAGCGGTATATAAGTCTAAGTGCTATTGCTATTGCTATATTTGTTAAGTGAGTTTTGCCCCATTTTACGACCTTTCTTGCAATCATTGTTAAGTGAATCACTGCAGCTGATAAGTTAGTAACATGGTTGTCAAGTGAATCTGGCTTCCTCGTTGACTTTGCTTGGCAAAAGGTTGCAAAAGGTGTTCACATGACCTTGGGACACAGCAACGGTCGCAAGTATGAACCAGTTGCCAACCATCTGAATTTTGATCACATGATCATGGAGCTGATAGGTTGTAACAGTGGTGGGTTCCTACCGGTGCGATCCACTCTACCGCACCGGTAGCGGCCGGCCAATGACGTAATTTGCGCGCAACACCGGTCCGTCGTCTTCACCGGTCCGTCGCGCGTCGCCATCTTTTTTTCAGAATTTTTGGGCTTTTTTTGCTTCCTGCGAAAGCGATTGTCTCCCTTGGCGACTGTCTTTTGGGATGCTCAAGGTGTCATTCTGATTGATTTCTTGCCAAGAGGAGAAACAATAAAGTCTGAGGCCTACATTGAGACCTTGAAGAGGCTCAGAGCAAGAATCCGATGAGTGAGACCCAACTTGCCAATCGACAAAGTCCTTCTTCTGCACGACAATGCTTGACCATACACAAGCATCAGGACAAGGGAGACAATCACCTCATTCAGGTGGACAACTTTACCGCATCCTCCATACTCACCAGATTTAGTGCCTTCAGAGTATCATCTCTTCGGCCCCATGAAAGAGGGTTTGAGAGGCAAACATTATTCCAAAGACGAGGAAGTGAAAACTGCAGTGAAGAAGTGGCTCAAAGAACAGTCAACAAAGTTTTATGAGACAGGGATACATGCTCTCATTCAAAGGTGGAACATTGCTATTGAGAGAAACAGTGACTATGTTGAGAAGTAGGAATGTGATCCACAGAGGACCAGCTTCATTTTGATGTATGCTACATGTTCCTGTGTTGGTAATTATATCTGTCCTAAAGAAAATGGCATTACGTTTTGACTCACCCTCGTACAAGGGAAACATATGATGACAAAACAGCATGGCCCAGATACTTTGGCAGCTTCAGGTATACCTACAATCTTAAGAGGTGCATTTTATATTTTATATAGAATTTTTAAATAAGAATTAAAGTTAGCATTGGTTACATACTTAACCTGTGAAACAGAGAATTGGAATATCCAATTTTGGAAAATCAGTGTCTAAGAAATGTAAAACATACTTATGATTTAAGAATGACATTAATTCATGAGAAAATATCATTTTCATTTACCATTTTTTAAATCCAATAATGTTGGTGGCGTTGTTCAAAACTTATGGACTCATTTAAATAAATGATATTGTCTTGTTTAGGCATCACTTCATACTGGTTTCAAATCATAGCAGAAATTAATATAATTTGGAAAAAAATATAACAGTTAAGAATGTAAATATGATGTCAAAATATATTTCTAAAATATGAATATAGTATTTTATGGGGGAAATTACTTCACTGTGCCTCAGGATCAAGAAAGAGGATAATCTTATGTACGTGGAATGAAATTTATCCTCCTATTAATGAGTGGACTTAATAAATGATTTTTTTTATAATTTTTGAAAAGACTTTATATTCTAAAAATGGGAAGCTGCACCAGTGGAATAGATTTAATCAAATGTTTAAGGACTGAATTAACGCCATATGGATACTAAGTATTATATCTTTTTAAATTACCGTATTTTTCGGAGTATAAGACGCACCTTTTTACCCCCAAAAAGAGGGTGAAAACTTGGGTGTGTCTTATACACCGAATGTAGGCCCACCCACCCAGCCACCCCCACCCTTTGGCCTCTGTCTTCCAGCAATTTACCTGTTTGCAGCAAACAGGGAAGAGCCTGTTAAGACAAGCAAGTCATTAGTAGCTTCCCGATCCCCAGCTGATTTGCCATGTGGTGGGAGAGACACAGATTTTTATTTTCTGCTGAACTGGATGCAAGGTGGTAAGTGAATAACTATAAATGTCTGTAGAATGTTCAAATTATTAGACTTATTTTTTAAAGACTGTTTTATTATTGTTCTAGAGACAGGGGTCTCCAACCTTGACAATTTTAAGACTTGTGGACTTCAACTCCCAGAATTCCACAGCCAGCTTTGTTAGCTTTGCTGGCTGTGGAATTCTGGGAGTTGAAGTCCACAAGTCTTAAAGTTGCCAAGGTTGGAGACCCCTGTAAATCTAGTCAACTTAACAAAATAAAGAAGCTTTTTAAAATAAATGCTTGCTCTGAAGAGGCCCAGTGCTATTGTATCTTCTTTTAAATAATAGAGAATAATGTATACTTCCAGAAATTTTAATAAATTTTAACAGCTCTGTACAAGTATAGTCTGAAATGTAACAGTGTCCTGTTTAGTATTAGAGTTAAATCCTGACTTACCTTGGAGTAGATCTATTTAAATAATTGGGAGGAGTTAGTGTGACTACATTTAAGAAAACTTTCTGGCATAATGTACATTTCTCCAATTCTTTGCTATTTCTATGGGTCAGGCACACATGCACAGAAATACACAGCAAACAGTGTATGTAATCTGTGCTGTTTGCTGTTTGCTGTTTGCTGTTTGGCAAATTGCTTGGAGGCAGAGGCCTTTTTTCCTTGTTTTCCTCCCCCAAAACTTAGGTGCGTCTTATACTCCAGTGTGTCTTATACTCCGAAAAATACGGTAGGAGTTTTCCACTCCTTTCTCTTATGCTTAGTTTCATTATAATGTACCAGTATGTACTTTTTAAAAAAGTTGTATTTTTGTTGTTGATAGCAATGTAGTTGTTCGCAGGTTACCATATAAATACTGTAAAAACCGAATGGATGAACAAATGTAACAGATATTCTGCATAGATCAAATTACTGGTACAACAGCTTACAGTGTGTGAAGAGTCTCCCCTTCTCCCTCCCAGCACACCTACACTCTCTCACACACAAACACAGGCATGCAGAAATCCTTTCAGTTTTAAATCAGGCTACATTTAGTCATGTGCACATGTTTAAGAGTAGCCTAACAAGTTGCAGGCATTGGGTTGGTGTGCAGACGTTTGTGTAGAGCATTGGAATAAGCTCTTAAGCATATAGAGCAGTCCTAGGCATTTTATGTCACCTGGACCACTTGTGGCCCTTTGGCTGTTCCTGTCTGGCCCACATGAGGTCAATCAGCAATTAGAAATCAAATATAAATAAGCATACACCATGCATGCAATACGACTGCATTGCTTTTATTTTGAAGGCATTTTTTTTTCAATTTATCTGTGTGCATGTGTGTGTGTGTGTGTGTGTGCTTATGCACCTTCACAGCCCTATTGATTTGGCCCTCCACAAATACTCCCAGTTTCTCATGTGGCCCCTTGGGAAAATTAATTCTTCACCCCTGAAATTGAGGGAGAGGAAAGAACCGGACTGACCTGTGGTGAAAGCCAGTGGCTCAGGAGAGTGCCCGCAGTCAGCTAACAGAACTAAGCAAATTTATTTGTTTATTTATTTTATATTTACCTATTCCATTTCTATAGCTGCCCAAATGCCATCTCCAGGAATCCCTTGACTATGCCATGAACAGAATGGTTGGCAAAGACAATCTAATTGTATCCATGGCCAAAAAAAAAAGGGTGGTAATCAGGAGTAACACTAGAACCAGGTCGCAGCCCAAAAAAACCACCTATGATTATCTCATCCTTACCTGCTGCAAGTGAGGAAGAGTCCTAGGAAATACCATCTGCAGAGACTCCGTCCTCAGAGAATAGAATAGAATAACAGAGTTGGAAGGAACCTTGAAAGTCTTCTAATCCAACCCCTGTTCAAGCAGGAGACCCTATACCAGTGATGGTGAACCTTTTTTTGCTCGGGTGCCAAAAGGGCGCACATGCGTGATAGCGTGCATGTGCGTGCCCACACCCATAATGCAATGCCCTCCCCCCATGCATGCACACACAACCCCCCGCAATGCCCTCCCATGCATTCACGCAGACCTCACTGAAGCCTCCGGATGGTAGGCCCGTTGTGCCGTTTTTCACACTCTCCAGGCTTCAGGAAAAATGGCCCAACGGGCCTACAGGAAGTTCAGGAACGAATTTCCGGTAGGCCCGTTGGGCCCATTTTTCGCTATCCACAGGCTCTGGAGGCTTTCCTAAACCCTGTGGAGAGCGAAAAATGGCCCAACGGGCCTACCGGAAGTTCATTTCCAAACTTCCAGTAGGCCTGTTGTGTCTGTTTTTCGCCTTTCCTGAAGCCCTGGGAGGGTGAAAACGGCTTCCCCCACCCACTGGAAGGTTGAAAATCAGCTGGCCAGTGCACATTCACGCTGGAGCTGACATAGGGCAACGTCTCACGTTCCCTCAGATATGGCTCCGTGTGCCACCTGTGGCACGCGTGCCATAGGTTCGTCATTCACGGCCCTATACCATTTCATACAAGTGGCTGTCCAAGTCTCTTCTTCAAAGCCTCCACCACTTCTGAAGGCAAGCCGGTCCACTAATTCATTGTTCTCACTGTTAGGGAAATTTCTCCTTAGTTCTAGGTTGCTTCTCTCCTTGATTAGTTTCCATCCATTGCTTCTTGTCCTACCCTCAGGTGCTTTGGAGAATAGTTTGACTTCCTCTTCTTTGTGGCAGCCCCTGAGATATTGGAACACTGCTATCATGTCTCCCTTAGTCCTTCTTTTCATTAAACTAGACATACCCAAGGGAAAAGGGAAAGGATCAGGCTTGCAGTGTTCCCCCCCCCCACTTGCCTTATTTCAGGTTTATATATGCGGCCTAGAAAGAAAGAATGTTTTGGTGGAATCCTTCAGTAAATGAGAAGATGCACAAGGGTAGGATCTAGTAAAAGCTGGGTGCCTCTCTAATGCATTACTGCAGCCATTGCCAAATATCTATGAAGATTCTCAGCCATCCAGGTCATGGTTGTCCCAAGGGTGTTTTTTTTCAAGAGGCAACTGGACTTTCTAGTTTTTCTTTAAGATGTTTCGCTTCTCATCCGAGAAGCTTCTTCAGCTCTGGTGTTCATCCCAAAGTGCATAGCTAAATGTCTATGGAGATTCTCAGTCATCCAGGTCATGGTTGTCCCAAAGAGGGACAACTTTTTTCAAGAGGCAACTGGACTTTCTGGTTTTCTTTGAAGAGCTCATCCTATCTAGGATGAGAAGCAAAACATCTTCAAAGATAAACCAGAAAGTCTAGTTGTCTCTTGAAAAAGCACATTTGGGACAACCACTGCCAAAGTGTGAGAAATCATGTTTTGTGTCAGAAAAAAAGATGAGAATGGCCACTTTAATATCAGATAAACTAAATATGGTTAGGTGGCCTTAGTTCTGGTGGGATGAGACAAAGGCAATGTCATGAGGACATGTCCATAAGACTGTGCTTCCCAAACCTGGGTAAATTGCCCCAAATTGGGTAAAAGTGTTTTTTCCTTAACAACACATGAACTCATTACTCATTACAACAGGGACGTTTAAATTGACTTAAGGATTGCCACGTGTGGTGAAATATACTAAAACAACCTCCCAAAGTATTCTGAAGTATTTTGTCCAAAGATGAAAATCGGTGAAATTACCAGTGGTAATTTATTGAAGTGACATAAAGATCATTCAGCGATGTTGTTGTTTTTATAATACAAGTAGTCCTTGCATTACGATCATTCATTTAGGGACTATTCAAAGTTATGACCATTCAAAATTATATTGAAGGAAGGGTTTTACATCCAAATTCTCAACATTCGATAAGTTCTGATAAGCAGTTTTGGGTAACAAAGGAAAAAGTTTGGGAAGCATTGCAATAAGGAATCCTCAAGCTGCAAGTCGGAAATGGACTTGTGGAGATGATGCTCAAATTGGTATCTCATCCATCCCAACCAGGATAGGAAGCAGGCTCATGAATGTTGCCACCACCCTGAAAAGTTCTTATTGTCAACCTTGAAGAGTCTCCAACCTTGAAGATTACCTTTTTAATTTTCCTTATGTTTCCTTACGTTAATTTTCCTTATGTTTCCTGTAACCCTAAGCAACTCTCCAAGATAATATAACCTTATGAACATCTATCTCAGGAGTGTCCACAGGATATGATGAAAAAAGCCCACATAGCAGCCACAAGCACGTAACTGAAGTACTACCTTTTTGTTTTTTCCTGTGTAATGCACACTGAGCTGTGGTGGTGCAGTGGTTAGAATGCAGTATTGCAGGCTAATTCTGCCGACTGCCAGAAGTTTGATTCTGACCGGCTCAAGGTTGACTCAGCCTTCCAAGGTGGGTAAAATGAGGACCCAGATTGTTAGGGGAAATATGCTGACTCTATAAACTGCTTAGAGAGGGCTGTAAAGCACTTTGAAGTGGTATATAAGTCTAAGTGCTATTGCACTTAGATTCAAAATGCACTGTCACAGCTCCTCATCTTGACTTTTCACCATATACTGCAGACATCCCTGTCGTCTGAAAGGAACATAGTCCCAAGTCAGTGTCTGTTGAATTGCAGCTTTTGTTCAAAGTTTATCTCTCTCTCTGTCTCACACACGCACAGTCTCATAAAATGGTTGCAGTGACAAGTGGAGTCATAAAACCAGAGGTGGGATTCAGCAGGTCCTGACCAGCTCTGGAGAACCGGTAGTGGAAATTTTGAGTAGTTCATAGAACCGGTAAATACCACCTCTGACTGGCCCCGCCCCCATCTATCCTCTGCCTCCTGAGTCCCAGCTGATTGGGAGGAAATGGGGATTTTGCAGTAACCTGTCTGGTTGGTGAATATTTTTTAACTGTTCATTTTTTTAACTTTTTAACTTGGTTTGTAATTACTGTTTATTATCTAGTGTTCTTGTATATTGCTGTCTGGTTGGTGAATATTTTTTAACTGTTCAATTTTTTAACTTTTTAACTTGGTTTGTAATTACTGTTTATTATCTAGTGTTCTTGTATATTGCTGTACGCCGCCCTGAGTCCCTCGGGAGTAGGGCGGCATATAAGAACCAAGAAATAAATAAATAAACCTTCCCCTGCCACGCCCACCAAGCCACGCCCACAGAACCAGTAGTTAAAAAAATTGAATCCCACCACTGCAATAAAACCCTGATTTAACTGGATGGGTTTTCTCTCCAAGATCCAAGTTTCCAAGGTTGCAACCACTGACCTGCTTAGTTTTCAGAGGCGGCCTCTGCGAGTTCAGGCATCACTGTAAAGCAGAGGTCTCCAACCTTGGCAACTTTATGAGGTGTGGACTTCAATTCCCAGGATTCCTCAGCCAGCATGGCTAGCTGAGGAATTCTGGGATTTGAAGTCCACACCTCATAAAGTTGCCAAGGTTGGAGACCTCTGCTGTAAAGGAAGATTATGCTTGAGGCTTGGCTTTGCAACATGCTGGTTTCCCATTTTTGTTTTTAATTAGAAGAATTTGAAAACATTAAAGATCAACGGCAGGCATAGGAGCGACCCAGGAAATGTAATAACTTCAACATTATCCAGTGCAACAGAAATATTTCCTTTCTCCTCCCACTTCCCCAATTCAGTCAGTGCCTAAAGTGTGTATGGCATGGAGGAATCACTGAATTAACCAGCTTTTGTAAGCCTTGAAAATACACTTTAAAAACAAACAAACCCAAGATTGGATTTAAAATGGGGGAAGGGAGACAAACAAAGTAGAGACAAATGGGAAAGGACATGGCTCTTGCTTCTCTTCCTCTCCAACCTGGTACTCAGTTGCGTTGGACTACAACTCCCATGAGCTTCACTTCTCATGGGAGTTGTAGTCCAATATATAAGTCTTCTTCCTTAACGGTCGCCCCCTCCTCCCAAGACCCCCGCAGAGTCTTCTCGAGAGGCGCGAGGTCTCCGCCAGGGGGCGCTCGAGGGGCTGCCCGCGACTTTCCGCCCTTCACCGCGTCTCCGGGGGCCGACAGGGGGAGACGGTGGGGCTGACCGGGAGCAAGAGCTTGGCGACGGGGGAGTCGACTTCTTGCCCTTCCTCCTTCCCGGGTAATTCCCCCGAGGACACGGCGGAGTCCTGCTCAGGCTCCTGGCTGCCCCCGCCGCCTCCTGGGCCTCGCTTCTTATCCTCCTCCTTCTTCCACTTCATCCTCCGGTTCTGGAACCAGATCTTGATGTGCCTCTCGGTCAAGTTCAGCATGACGGCCAACTCCACCCGGCGCGGCCTGGAGATGTACTTGTTGAAGAGGAACTCCTTCTCCAGCTCCAGGAGCTGCGCCCTCGTGTAAGCCGTCCGGGTCCTCTTGTTCTCCTCGGGTTCCACCAGGTAGGAGCCACCTAAGGAAGAACCGAGAGTCAGACATCGCCCGGACGCATCTTAAGGACTAGAAACTTGAGAAGAACAACATAAGAAACGCCCAGCCCCTTAGCTACTTGTTTGCTTGTAATCGTTTGGGAAGAAAATAATTTCACTCGCATGAGGAGCGCTCTATAGTCAAAAGGAGGAGTTATCAACCGACTTTATTCAGCCTAGCTCTATTCACCACATAACTAACCTCGATTGATCATGAAAAACTAACTAACTTACTAACTTACTTACTTACTTACTTACTTACTAACATACCATTAAATGTATCTAACTAACATATCATTAAATGTAACTAACTAACATATCATTAAATGTATTTGGTAGTGTGGTTTTCCTCATTTGTTTCCCTTTTCCGGTTGTATATAGTCTTTTGGGGGGTCAATTATTCCATTATAGTCTCCTACCAAACATATTTTATTATAGCTTATTGTTAGAATTTTCTCATGTATCTGTTTATAGAATTCTTTTTGTTTTTTGTTGGGTGCATAAATGTTGACTAATAATATTTTTTCTCCTCCTATATCTATTTCAATCATTATATATCTTCCTTTGGGGTCTATACTTATTTCTTTAGATTTAATTTCTTTTTGTACATATATTACCACTCCCTTTTTCTTTTTTTTTCTTTCTCCAACTATATAGACCAGGGGTCCCCAAACTTGGCAACTTTAAGACTTGTTGAAGACTTGGAGTTGAAGAATTCTGGGAGTTGAAGCCCACAAGTCTTAAAGTTGCCAAGTTTGAAGATCTCTGATATAAGACGCATTCATGGAAACATCAGGCGCTAAATTGGATTTAAGAAGTATTTTAGCCTTTGGGAGAACAGAACTGACTCTACCGGTATCAGGCTATCTACAATGGCAATCTGTTACAATTCGATTTTATTTATATAAGGAGTAGGTGATTTGCTCCCTGAATTAAAATTCTTTCTTGCTGGATAAAAGTAAGACCCACTCCCAATTACTTGGCATTTTTCTCTCAACAGAAAATACCCTGGTATTTGGGGCAGCTGCTTCAATGAACTCTCTCTCTATATATATCGTTTTGTGAGGCTCGAATAGAGGGGGAAATTGTTTTTTTGTTTAAAATGCACCCCCACCCTTTAAAAATCGAATTCTCTTGAGTCAGTTTCTCCGTAGAACTCCTTTCAATCACTCAGTAGCAGAAAATAAAAGATACAACGCATTTTCCCCTTGCAAAGAAATGTGGAATTGGGGAGGGCTTCCCTGTATGGTATCAGCAAAAAGTATTAAAAATATATACCAGCAGGTATCACCGCCTCCCTTCCCATTCCACCTTTCCAACTTCAGAGTTTTTCTGAGCGAGTGAAGGATACACTGGTGCTGGCAACTGGTTCTATATTAAACATTTCCTATCTTTGATGTCTATGGACATCGTTGACTTTAATTCTGAACTGTTATCCCTTGAGGTGTTCTTGGTCAGAATAGTTTCTGCTTGCCTCTTTACCCTGGAAACACCTCCTCCTCCTCCTTCTCCCCCTCTACCTACGTTTCTCCTTCCTCTCTCCTTCCGCCTCCCACTCATCCACCTTACCTTTGCACCTGTTCTTCTGTCCTCTTCTCCTGCCCTGCCCATTCGGTAGAATTCTGTCCACCTCAATTTCTTAACACCAAACTCCATTATAACCATTCAAGTTTTCAAAATATTTCTCATCTAGGGTTTCCTGGAGAGTCTTCCCTGTTTGGGGTAATGCAGCAAAGGATTCTTCCTATTTCAAGCCTTCCCTTGTTCTCCATTTGAGAAGATGAATGGCATTTAGTCTGTAGGGGTGTATATATATATATATATCCCCATCACTCATCGTTCCTATCACCCATCTCCTCCCACTTATGACTGTATGACTGTAGCTTGTTGCTTCTATCCTTATGATTTATATCAATATTGATTGTTTCCTGATTGCTTATTTGAACCCTATGACAATCATTAAATGTTGTACCTCATGATTCTTGACAAATGTATCTTTTATTTTATGTACACTGAGAGCATATGCACCAAAGACAAATTCCTTGTGTGTCCAATCACACTTGGCCAATAAAGAATTTATTCTATTCTATTCTATTCTATTCTATTCTATTCTATTCTATTCTATTCTATTCTATTCTATTCTATTCTATTCCATTCCATTCCATTCCATTCCATTCCATTCCATTCCATATACAGATCAGTGAACCTAAAGCCATGCCCAGGTTCTGAGCCATCTGGGTCACCATACAGTGCCCATTGGCTGACCTGTTACCATGCCTTTCCCAATTCATGAACCGTTTTACACTGACATTTCTCCCTCCCCCCCCCCCCGCACGGTTAAATTCAAGTTGAAGTTCGTTTCTCTAGGAGACTATCAGGACCAAGTCCCTGCAGTTTTCTGAGCAAGATTTTTCAGAAGTGGAAAATCTCCTTCTTCCAGAGAGAGAGAGGGGGGGGGGGAGGGAGGAAGGGAGGGAGGGAGGGGGGGAGAGAGAGAGAGAGAGAGAGAGAGAGAGAGAGAGAGAGAGAGAGAGAGAGAGAGAGAGAGAGAGAGAGAGAGAGAGTGAGTCTGGCCCAGGTTACTCAATTGGTTTTGTGCCTATGGGTGGAACTAGAACACACAATCTCCTGGTTTTTAGCTGATGTCTTAACCACCACATCAAACTGGCTCTCGTGTATATTATTAAAATATAACGAAGAAAGTGTGTGTTCCTCTTCAAAGAGACAAATCTTGCAGCTGCAGGAAAACGCGGGGGTCTCCAACCATGGCCACTTTAAGCCTGGAGGACTTCAACTCCCAGTGTTGAAGTCCACAAGGCTTAAAGTGGCCAAGGTTGGAGAACTTTGCGACTAGACTAGAGGACATGCGGAGATTCAGCCGCCCGGATGGTCACGTTTCTCACGACTCATTACCTCATTTGCTGATCGGAGGCACCCTATGAAACTTTTTTTTAAATAAAAGGTTTGTTGTCCTTTCCTATTATACCTGAGATAAAAGCACGCGCTTCACATTCTCCGTTGGATACCGTTTTGACATTGTGCTTAACCTTGGTTTTGGCGACTGGATTCATATAACCACCTCGGGTCGGTTGACAAACCAGGACTACAATAGTTTTTTTTTATAACGGCTAGCCTTCGTACAGTCTTGTGGAAAACGAAACCATTTGCTAACTTTTATTTCAGATTGTCTGCATCTGGTTTCACCTCAGTTTGAATAGGAATAAGCGAAACGAACACAGATTGCAAGAGTAAAAGAAACTTCCCTAGATCGAGTAAGATTGGGGAGTGGGTATTTATTTTAAGAATTCAAGGGCTTATATCCGAGAAAATCTGCACAGGATCTCTTAGTACAATGCCAAATGGAACCGTAATTATAATTTTTTAAAAAAATAACATTATGCCATTCATGAAAACCTTTTGTAATTAAAAGAACTTTTCCAAATTCGCCCCTTATCTTAACATTTAAAACCCCTTTCTCCTAAGCTTTTTGTTTCTATCACCACTTTCGCTTTCTCTGATGCACCGTTATTCAATATCCACACACACACCCCGTTATTTTCGGAAAGTTTCCAGTTTGGTATGCATATGTTTGCATGGATTCGTCTTTTCGACAAGCGGGGCATCTAAGAATCGTATCATGAAAGTGAGACCAACCAGACCAGATATGGGTCTCCCCCCTGGTTATGAATGCTAGATGTTCTTTTTAACTTTTTAATTTTTGTAGTTTTTAATTATGTTTTTTATATTGATAAATGGATTTGACATGTTGTGAGCCGCCCAGAGTCCCCCGGGAGTTGGGCGGCATACAAATCTATTTAAATACATAAAATAAATAAATAAATAAATAAATAAATGTCCCGAAGGCCAACAGATTTATTCTAGCAAAAAGTTTCCAGGGTCTTTAATTAGCGCGCATTTTCGCTTTGCTGTTATAATGCGGAGGGGGCGCATAGCCTAACGAACTGTATGTAGTTGGTTGGCTGGCTTTGCTACAATGGATTACCATTTGGCCCCTGAACAACCTTCCCGGGGTGCCCAACGGGGCTTTTTTTGTGCCTATTCCCTCCCCACCTTTTTTTTCCCTTTGAGGTTTTTCTGCCGGACCGAGTCCTACAAACGAGGGGCAAAGTGAATGTAGAACAGTGTTTCTCAACCTTGGCAACTTGAACATGTCTGGACTTCAACTCCCAGAATTCCCCAGCCAGCGAATGCTGGCTGGGGAATTCTGGGAGTTGAAGGCCAGACATCTTCAAGTTGCCAAGGTTGGGAAACACTGACGTAGAAGTTCTCCGGTCCGCTACGCATCTTTATGTTCGTCTGCCCAGGAGTAATTCCTGCTGAATTCCATGGGGCTCACACCATAGGATAAGGACGGTAACCTCCAGCTTCGGACTCTTCAAACTGCTTGCCATCGGCGCGTTATCAGTGCCGCGGCGACCGTAAACCGACGGAGTTAAATCATACAGATTTTATTTATCGCAACAATAGATTTCCTCCAGCATCCATCAACCCCTCCAAAATTCCCCAGCGTTTAAACAACCACCAATAAACGTGCGCGCAAAAACGAAACGAACGAAAAGGACCGGCCGGCGAACCTGAGTTTCATTCTTAGCGTGAATCTGATTTTAATTACTCAGATTCATTCATCGGAAAGACGGGTTGATCCTCTTGAGACGAAGGAAAGGGGTCGCGGAGCAGGCCTTCTGGGTAGTGGCCTCGCATTTTGGAGTAGCCTGGCCGTTCCCATGCTTTGCGCCATGGTCCCTTCTCAGGTGGCGCTTCAAAACGCAGCGCAGACCTTGCTTGGAAGCAATCGCGCCAGAGAGCTCGGTTTGCTCTCATTCGGCGACTACATGACGTGATTGAACACGCTGTGATAGGTGCTTACATTACGCGATTTCAGTTTAATTAAACCGCTCAGAATCGTTGGAGACGTCGCCCTATCAGGGTAAATAAAGAAGTCGCTATTCCTCGGAAAATTTTGAGGGCTTCACACTTTTTCTCAAACCTGACTAGTAACTTGAATTCCTTCACACTCTTTCTCCAACTCGACTAGTAACTTGAAAGAATTGCAACTATCCTGGTCTTGACCGCTTGATGCTGTTATGAATTCACACACTGGTCTACATTTTAAGGTTTTCTATCCCGTTGGAATAACGGGACATAAAAATTAATACATAAAAACACTTGTCTGTTTAATTAAAATGGAAAAGGATTCTATTTTTTTAAAAAAATATGCCATACGCTGACTAAAATAATGTGAAAAACAAGCATGTGCCAATAGTTCAAAATAATATATAACTATAATATTTTTTTCAGTCAACAGTTTTCAAGAAAATATCTATTGATAATTCATAGGTTTCAAATACTTTTGGGTATTAGTTGGGACATTTGTGCTGGAACAAATTTATAGCATATAAACAAAGCTTATTTATAAAATTAGAGAACCAACACATTTTCTTTTAAAACATTATCCTAGAGCTCTCATTTACATAAGTGAATTCAAGAGTAGGGATTTTTACGAAAACATTCTTGTTAAAGATGTTAAAACCATCCTAATACATGATATAGTCTAGTGCAAGAAAATGCACAAATTCTTCCATCATCAAATTAAATATGAATTGATTGTCAGCTTAGCCTTGGATGTATAATTAAGGCAGAAATAATTCACAGAACTTGAGGAAGTAAATTGATGGACAAATTATTGCTCATAAAACAGTAAGATATGTGCACCAAAATGTTGGGGTTTGTTTGTTTACTAAACGTCTATCCCATCTTTCCTTCAGAAACCTGGGGAGACTTTCCTAAGAGCTCTCTCCTATTTTCACCTACAGCCATCACAAGGTACATTGGATTGAAAGACTAGGGTTGACCAAAGTAAATTTCTGTTATCCAGTATAGAGGAAACTCCAGGTCTACCATATTCTAATCCAGAGGTCTTCAAACTTGGCAACTTTAAGACTTGTGGACTTCAACTCCCAGAATTCAAGGAGTTAAAGCCCACAAGTCTTAAAGTTGCCAAGTTTGAAGACCTCTGTTCTAATCTAACAACTGAACTAACTCACCCACATTGTCTCTCCTTGAGATGAATTAACCTCTCATAAAAGCAGAGTTGAATAAGTGTCTAAGTTTCTAAATGCAAATTAGTGGCTGGTTAATTACTGGAATGATCATATATTTGTGGCCATTAAAAGCGTAACCCCCTCATTTACAATTTACTGCTTCCTATTGGAAATATCGATATAACTCCACTGTAGCTTTGATTAATATGGCTAGATAAAACACACTGCCCCTTATGTGGTTGTCCTGCTTCACAACCTTTAAAACTGCATGAAGCAATGATTTGGATAGATCAGGAATTCTACTTCATTCATTAAATGACAAAACGTCTGTTACTTGGGAAATGGTCCAGCACAAAGTTAGCCTGACTTTGCTGGACTAACTTGGTGCCAACTTTTTTTAAAAATATCTTTATTAAATGTCAGTGTCAAACATTAAAATGCAAACTAACACAGAAGGAAAAAGAGAAAGGGAATAATAAAACAAATTGAAAGTGACAAAAATATACATCAAGGATATCATGTATGCTGACTTTGATTAGATGCTGGATGGGAAACACTTCAGTAATACTCTGCCTGACCAACATTGGTTTGTAAATTGGAAGTGATTTTTAAAATATGTTGAATTCCCCCCCCCCAAATGTAATTGAACAAGCTGTTTGAACTTTGTATATTTGAAAATAAATATAATTTTTAAAATCCTGTTAATCAAGGTTCATTTGCTGAATTTGGAGAATCTCCCTAGCGTGTTTTTTTTAATCTTTTGGTTTATCTCTGTGGTTCTTTTGCTTCATCTTGCTCCCCTCTAGGATTCTGAGACATAGTCTATCATTTTTACTTCCTAGGACTGGCTTCTAGAATCTGGTATCCTTCAGATATTTTGGAGCATAACTCCCATTAGTCTACAAGGCAACAAACTCAGGAATAATGATCGTCATTGTAGCTCTAAATCAGAGGTCTTCAAACATGGCAACTTTAAGACTAGTGGACTTTAACTCCCAGAATTCTCCAGCCAGCATAGCTGGCTCGAGAATTCTGGGAGTTGAAGTCCACAAGTCTTAAAGTTGCCAAGCTTGAGGACCTCTGCCCTAAATACTTGAAAAGCACTCAGCTGGGAAAGACTCCCCTTCAGTGACTATGATGTTCATGCACCTTCGCTGACAGACAGTTTTCCACTACAATTCAGTGTCAGATTATTCCTGGGCAAATACAGTAGGTTTGTCACTCAATATTGCAAGCACTAACACACCAATTATCTAACATTTTGGAAGGGAACAAATCCCCATGAATTCAGAAAGTAGTTAATTAAAGCTGAAATCCTAGAGATAGTTTCCTTTGAGTAAGCCTCTGACCAGGCACCCTTTCTGTAAATGGGATTGAAGAACTAATAAGATTGATTAAGGCTTCAATCCTTAATCAAATGCTTTCTAGGGAATTCTGAGAACTGAAGTCCATACATCTTAAAAGCTGCCAAGTTTGAACAACATTGCTTTTACATTAAAACATTCTCCTCTTGGGAGCCACGGATGACCTCTTCTCTTGTGAACTTCACTGATTAGCTAATAAGGCAAATCGTATTTCCCTCGAATGTTAATTTGTAAATGTTACCATTGGTTTTATTGCAACTGCCACACCTGCCTGTTTTCAATATGCAACTTTTTATTGCAGTTTTTTAAAATGATAGTTTAATGATAGATTCAATACAGTAGTTTTAACGATTGTAAATATTCTCAAGTAACTATTCTCAAGTGGTGCATGCACATATGCACATATACCCATAAACATATTAGTGGGATTTCATCACCAGTAATGCAGTTTGTACAATACATGGATTTTTGCTTTAAAAAGATAGATTATTTGCATGAATTGTTAATTTGATTGTTTCAATTTTTCTGCCCCCCCCCCAAAAAAAACCCCTCAGGGAGGAGCATTTATTTATTTAAGACTTGGCCTGGATTGCACCATGCATTTTGGATCTTGTAGGTAGTCACTCACAACCTGATCACCTCACAATTGGACTACTGCAATGCACTCTCCATGGGACTGCCCTTGAAGACTATGGCTGACATAATATAGTGACATAAGTAGTAATGGGTACTTCTCGTCATGTGCCTATGTGTCACCACTGCCACGTGAGCTGCATTGGCTGCCATTTGGCTTCGGTGTGCAATTCAAGGTGCTGATGGTTATCTTTAAAGCTCTTCATGGCATACAACCCAGTTATCTGTCTTCATTACTACCTATCTGGGTACCTTTAGGCAGAGTGGGTGCACTTCCACTGTCTTCTATTAAACATTGCCATCTTATAGGAGCTAGGAATCATGCCTTTTCATTGTGTGTGTGTGTGTGTCTCCATCCTCTGGACCATTTTCCCTCCAGAGATATTTTTTCTAAGATTCTGAAAAACCCTTAAAAATATTGGCTTTGGGCTTATATGTTGGAGGGATGTGTGTGTGCATGTACACAGGTGTACAGTGTGGGTTTTTTTTTTTGCTTTTTTGTTTTTTGTCATATTTTTGTTTTTAGTTATTATTATATTGAATTTGGCTTTTGTTTCATTTTGTTTTTAATTATTTTAATTTAGCATATTTAGTAATCCACCCAGGGTCTACTGGAGTGAGCAACTATATTACCTCTACATTATTTTAATTATTTTGTTTGCAGATACCTGAAATGAGAAGCTAACTTGTGGAACAAATACCCAGAACAATTTAAAGCGTACCAGCCTATGTTTGCCTATCTGATTTTAAATAAAAATACTTTTGACATTCTTTCAAAATTTAAAACTAATTAGTTTTTACACCCTCTTGTCCCAGGTCAGTTATATGTAACTACTCCGAAGATATTTGAGTATTTAGCCAGTATCTCATGGTTAACATTTTTAGAAGAGAAACGTCATAGCAAAACATAATTTTGGTCTAAAAGCATCATCAAATACAATCACTTTAATTTTGCTTTATCTTTCAGAATAAACCTGGTGTGATTTTGGAATCCTCCCATTGTGTCCTTGGCGAAATAAAGAGGGGAGGAGGTTAAAAATTAGTTTATTATATGACTGGACTGTAGCTTGGAATCTGGCTGAGCAAAACATGAGCCCAGGAGTTCATTTAATGAAGCTGTTTATTAAATCATGGCCCTTAGACAGACTGGCTGGAGATTTCTGTCCAACCAAGTCTCAATAGGGAGAATCAATTATCACACTTTTCCTGTGGAAGAAATTAGGTTTTAAAATGATGTTTTTAACCATTTACTCGTGTCCGACTCTCGACGACTTTATAGGCAAGTGCGCTCCATGCAACCCTCGCAGCTTCTTTCAATTGTTGGATGTAGAACTTTGCATCAGATTATTTCAAGTTATCAAACCAGCGTGTTCTTTGCTTGTGCCTTCTTCTTGTTCCACCAGCCTTTCCTAGCATCGCTGCCTTCTCCAATGAATTGGCAAGCACAACACGGCCACAGTAAATCAGACTGTGCTGTAGGGAGTCTTATTTACAGTAGATTTTAAAATATAGTAGCTAAAGCGAGGTGATTGAAGCACGGTTGACAGATTACCTGCAGTAGGCACCAGCCAGTAAATATAATCTACCTCAGGTTCTATTGAAGTGAATGGGGAGCTAGCAAGAATGCTCCTGTGTTCGGCTCTCATTCCTTTCAATGGGGTTGGTCCCCAGCCATGTTTTCAGTTTTAATTGCCTTCAATAAGTTGTTTTAGAATAAAACTCAAGTACAAACATTCGTGGCAAAATTGATTACTCTTGAGGAAGGAGGGAAATTATTTCTGAGTAGGGATATATACAAAATTGTGCCCTGCATTATCCTTAAGGCAAATGAAAATGTCTTAAGATGTCTTACAGCAGAGGTCTTCAAACTTGGCAACTTTAAGACTTGTGGATTTCAACTCCCAGAATTCTCCAGCCAGCATAGCTGGCTGGAGAATTCTGGGAGTTGAAGTCCACAAGTCTTAAAGTTGCCAAGTTTGAAGACCTCTGTCTTAGATGGAAACGTTGCCAGAAAATGTTCCAGCAGGTAAGTTTTCTATCACGAAAATTTGCACCAAAACATTAAAAGGGGGAAAGGGAGATCTACCAAAGTCAAACATATTCCACCCCCCCCCCCAGCAACTATAAACAAATCATTCCAGAGAGAAAAGGTCTCGTCACACCGCATCAGGAACGTTCAACTGTTGATAAATATGAAAAAATAAACTATATTTAATGATACACATCCTGACTGCAGCGAGGATAGCTTTTGCCCAAAAATGGAAAAAATGAAGACATTCCCAGAGAGGAAGAAACTCTAGATAAGATACTAACATGTGCTGAGATGGACAGACTAACGCTAGAATTGAAAGATAAATCAGAGACAGAATATTATGAAACCTGGAACAAACTATATGATTGGTGGGGGGAAAGGAAAGCCAAGATTAAGTGTTAGTGGTAAGATTGGAAAGATTTAGAAATTGTATTAAAATTAGATTTTGTATGATAATAAAGTAAATGGAAAAAGGTATGACCAAATGTAAATGTGTAAACTGGATAATCCGTCAAGTACCTACATTTATGTATTTTGGTCTTTGTTTGTTTAGTTGTTTATATATTTTATTTTTAACTGTATTGTAAATAAAAAACTTTTTAATTTAAAAAAAAAAGGAACGTTCAACTGAACGTTCAGCGGAAAACTTCGAGAGGAGACCCAACCAGAGAGGTGAGGTACTCATAGGTCCCGCAAGTTTGAAGGATCTAAAAACTTTTCTTTCCGGAGGAAAAGTTGGCGCTGGTTAAGTTTCAATGGCGCTGGCGTCAGGCCCTTGAAAATGCACGCACTTCTCCGATTCTAAGTCAACTTACTCTCTTTATTTTGATTTTTTCCTACAATTTTCTTTCTTGCTACTGCACTGCAGATCGAGCTTTCTAGTTTCTAGCCTATTTATAAATAAAGATCCATTGAAATCAGTGGGATGCAATCTCGGAAGGGCAGTGAATTGCAATCAGAGATTCAGTGGTTGTTGTTTTTTTTTTACAACGGGATTTACTTTTGGGTAGAGAGATACACCTAGTTGCAAACTGCCACTATTCAAAAAGAAATGATATTAATTATACTTGAAATTATATATTATATTCTGTTGACTAGGACTTTACTTCTAGTTGTCCTTAAGGACTTTATCTCTTACAGCAGATCCAATTCTACGTAGAAAATTTAAGGCATCTCACAAAATCCTTTTCGGTCCACAATTTTTTTAATGTTATGTTGCTGCTGTATAGTTTAATGCATTTCAGCGCATGCATTTAAAAATAACGCCAGTGTTCGTATTAAGTCGCATATTGTGATACGACTTAAAACTATGTAAACACACGCACACACTTAAATGTAGTCGTCTGTTTGTTATTTTCCAGTATTTTTGCTTTTGGGGGGGAAACGGCATTGTTTTTGAGAGCTTGCGCCCCGGAGACAAATCCCTTGTGTGTCCAATCACACTTGGCCAGATAAGGAATTCTCATCCTATTCTATTCTAATTCCATTTGGGTTCCTAACTGAACTGGCCACAGGCGAGAGAGTAAGTCTGCCCTTACGAAAAGGAATTGAAAGATAAGAATGAATTAGAATACTTTGAAATCTGGGCTAAATTGTACTACTGGTGGGAATCGAGGAGGACTGTTGGGATTATGAATTAGCGACGAGTTGGAAATGTATATACTCTTATGTTAGCGAATAGGGGAAAAATGGATTTAGTATTGTATATAAAGTTGAGATATATTTATATAGAGCTAAAGAACTGTATTTAGGAGGAGAAACAACTCGATGGAAATTTTTAAACTGAAATGTTTTAGGTCATGTCCACGTTTCTCTTTTTTTAATTGTATTATAAATAAAAAATTTATTTTTTTTAAAAAAAGAGAAAGTCTGCCCGAACGGTTTGTCCCAACTAAGAAAATGTAGGCAACCCCCCCCCATTCTCACCCCCATCTCTCCTATCTGTTCTTACAAAGCCCTTAATGCAATATTTGCCCAAAGGCGTGACCCGCTGAGCGCAGGGCGCGATAACATTGTGCTGCCGGAGACCGAGCCGCTCTTCCCCCCCCCCCAACTGCCCCTTCCTGGCGTTTGGCTCACTCTCCCCGGATCGGAAAGGCAAGGCAACTGCCCCTGTTCCCCGGGAGGCGTGAGCCCTTGGCAGCCAAAAAAAACAAGACCAAACAACGAGTCTTGCGCTTGTTCTCTCGGACCCAACGCTCGTTCCGGGTCAGGCCGGTTCTCCTGGCCTGCAGTTGTTCTTTCTGCCGCGTTTGAAGAGTCCGGTTTCTTCCGGAGAACTGAAAGGGGGAATGGTGTGTAAGAAAGGGCGCCGCTTTGCTGCTTAGCGCGGAGGGAAGAGAGAAAAGGCTTGGAAAGTCTGTTGCGCCCAGGCGATTCCCCAGATGTTGACGCTCCTGGCCTCCTCTGGGGCTTCATTCCCAAAAGAAGCTGAGCTGATTTCTTTGTGAGGTCAGTCAAAGACTGGAAAAGGAAAGGTTGGGATCCCACGAAAGCTTTGTGCGAGTCAACGTCCGCGCCAGCCGCCTTTCCGGTGCCACGAGTGTCTCCGAAGACAGAAAAGTGTTATTGCGGTCTCTGCTGGGGCTTCTCAAGATTGGGTAGCTAGCTACAAGGATCTTCGTTGGCTTAAGCGGGCGACCGGCTTTGCTTTGGGTTATCCGTCTGGAAATGGATGGATTTCCTGGTGGATTCCCACGAGGCCTTCTTAAAAAGCAACTCGCACGGTTTAAAGGCACATTTTCACTCTACTTTTCGCTGAACTTAGAATAGAATAGAATAGAATAGAATAGAATAGAATAGAATAGAATTTTATTGGCCAAGTGTGATTGGACACACAAGGAATTTGTCTTTGGTACATATGCTCTCAGTGTACATAAAAGAAAATATACATTTGTCAAGAATGGTTGTCATAGGGTTCAAGTAAGCAATCAGGAAACTATCAATATCAATAGCAATATTTTTATATTAATAATTTATATTAATTTTATATTAATATCAATATAAAAAATAACTGCAATGCAGATGGATTATTAGGACAGAGAAGCCCTGGAGGATATAACAGGGTATAACTGATATAAGAGGACACTTCCAGAACTTTTATGAAAAATCCAAAACTCCAAGCTGCCAGCTTCTTAAAATAAATCCAGGGATTTCCACTGGGGATATATGGGTCCATTCCTAGATGGATGTGTTGGGGGATAAGATGTCAAGGCCTTGACAGATCTTCTGATCCTATCAATGCTGATCCTAATCCAATTCTGCTTAAATAGACATTGATAACTGATGCTTCGGTGGGCATAACAATCTTTATTAGCATCCAAAGAAGACTGGCATCTCTGTTCATTAGAAGGGCCAAAAAAGCTTTTTACTGTCCTTTTTCGTGATTCTTACTAAAGTATACAATGTGTGTTTGCACATGAAATTTCCTGGATCCTGTTCTCTTTGCAACGACGTATTGTTATTATTTCTCACTGAATGCAGACAAGACAGCCAGGTACAGATACTAAAACTATATTTACTTTTTTTCTCTTTAGAAGTTAAGCGGAGATAGGGCGGTGTAATTTTCATGCAAGTAAGTTTGGAATCCGCGCGCAAAAAAGTTTCTTCTAAGCGTAGATCTCTCTGCTATAGTTCTACGACTCTATTGCAGTGGGATTCAATGGTTAATTGGTGCCCGCAGCTTTGCCACTTTCACTATGTTGAATTTGCCCCTAAAGGGTATAAACGGGGTCTCTCTACCCATTAACACACAAACAAGGGGAAATGCACCAGATTTACAGTTGCAGACTCTTCTGCCAACACTGCAAACTTTTATCGTTTGCAATGTCAGCCAGCTCCCTGGTATTTAAGAGGATTATTCCCGGGGCAAACACGTTGAGGACTCTTAATCAGTCTGCCCGATTTCCGTGTCAGTCTTCACAAAATCCAGGCACCACCTTCATTGGTTTCAGGTAAAATCAATACAGAGTCTCTCTCTCCACAGCAACCTTCGTGTAGCGGTCCTAACGGCACCCCTGAGAAGATCTTGGCTTGGCGAAGCAACTCAGGCTGACCTTCTGCAGAACCGAGTTCTACTAAGCTGAGGAAACGGCGTCTGTCTTCCCCTGGCTGGAGCAAGAGTCAATTCTGCCCTCTCGTGAGGTCACCTTTTAGTAGTTGCAATTCAAAGACAGCCCGGGCAACTGCCTTGCCGGCCAGCGTTTCCTATTTCTCTCTCATTTTCTGCTGCAAATTTGGATCCTTCGGCATGGTCCTTTTTCCTGGACAGGTAGCAAATTTGATACACAGCAAAAGCCACATGAAAAAACCTCGTCGTTCTCTTTCGCCACCCTCTGCTGAGATTGAATTAGAAGCGGTGTTTTTTTTTTATCAGCACAAAATCAATGAATGCAAAACTCCTTGGAGTCACTGACAGCTAAAAACCATTCAGATTCTTGGAATCGAATACATCGATTCACTGCTGTGTGTGTGTATGTCTTTAACCACAAACGGTTCCATCTTTTTAAAATCAAAATATAGTGTCATCATGAATATCACACCCAGCACTCGTTAAGACAGACCTTAAAATTGAATTTCCCCCACGCTGAAAAATGTAATAGCTCCAAGTCTTTGTAATTAACATTTAATCCTTTCAAAGAGATAAAATACTACAAAATACAAGAGAATAACATATGGTATATTCTTATTATCCTTTTCTTTTTAAAAAAAATAATTAAAAGCTGTGAGCAAAAGACCAGATACAGGGCAAATATCTTATAGAACTACTTTAAAGTCATATCCCAATTAATTGTAAATAAAGAGGACTGGAGCGGAACTCCACAAACTTCAATCAAAGGGTCCTTTACAGAGGCATCCCAAACAAGTGTGGTATGAAAACAAACATAGACCAAGGGCGAATTTAATATGAGACTCACCTCCAGGCTTGTAATGTAAACCCAACAGTTCATTAAGAATCACTATGCTATTAATTACACATAATATGATATATTCAGTTATAATCTTGCCAGCCTAGTTTATTTTTTTCCAAAGTGTTAATTCATGTTGCCGAAAATGAACATTTTCGGACATTCACAAGATATTTTTTAAAGGATTGGCAAATAAATATGTCAACTACACTTCCCTTCATCAGATACCACTGAAGGAGAACTGTGGGCCCCGCAAAATCTAGGCCATAATAAATATGCCAGTGTACGAAATGACACATTTGATTCCTTATTTATTAATTGGGCTCCTGTGGTGCTTTGCAGAACTAAAAATATCCATGAAAGTAAGGTTTAATGTGGTCCAGTCTTTTTCCAAAAGCCTTTAGTCTGGAAACGGTGGGCTACTGGAGTTTAGGATTCCACTTATCTTAAGCGTGGGTACTCAAAAATAAGTCTCATTCAGGCTGATATTTCTGCAGCAATGATCATTAAGATTGCAGTATTTCTTTCCCCGCTTCCTAATTGCATCAGAGAAGTGAACGGTGCAGCCCTTTTGATAAAACTTTTGAGAGCCAAAATGGACAATAGTGGTAACAATGACAATGAGGGTGTTCTCTGCTAGGTTCCTTACAAAAAATCACTAGCTCTCTGCAAAGAAATCAGCCTGCTGTCTGTATAAAGTGCCTTCCCAGTTTCAACCAGGAAATATGAACCCTCATTCCGTGAAGCGGACAGGCCAAATTGGGGTACAACCAGTACAGCCCCTGTGCAGAGGAAGATACAGCAGGCTGAGTTTACCACAATGTGAAAAAAAAGAGAGAAGTTTACTAAGGCAAAGTGTGCAATTTTTACCAGGATGGGTGATGCCCTTAACTCCTGCTGAGGTGGCCTGCAGAGTAGTGAATGGATGCAGGGGGGGGGGGGGGGGAATGCCATTATGTTTTTTGCATTAAAATTGCACTGCTGTATAATCAAAACAATTACTCTCCAGTCATAAATTTAACTGTTTCTCTTTTCATTCACACTCAAAGTTACACAAGTTCTCTGGGAGTATTCTCAAGGTTTTCTGGGAGGCTTTCGAAATGAATCCACAAACTTCCATTTCATCTAGATTCTAGAGACTAAATTCTTCATCAAGATTCTAGAGACTAAATTCTTCATCTAGATTCTAGAGACTAAGGTTACTTCACAGGGTGCCGCTTTAACATTCGGAAGCATGGCAGAGGGCTTTGAAAACAGCTGCAACCTTTTTTTTTAAATTTGGCACCCAATGTTTTTGTTTGACAATCTCTAGAAAGTCAATCATTGATTGATTACATTTTTCTATTTATTACATTTCTGGAACATTTCCCTGTTTCAATACATGCTATTTTAAGTGGCTTAGGGATTACTTACTTCTGAGTAAACAAAAAGATTTATTGCAGGGCAAATCAGACAAAGAAAAATACAATGTTATATGGTGTTACTTTCTTTATATGATATGGTCAATGAATTTAGAGGAAGTATCTTTTGGTCGCAATTAACTTATTAGCATATTAGCCAGCCTTCTATATAAGTTGTAGCAAAACTCACAGTTTCTACAACCACTTTTTCTGGGAATGATAGAAATTGTATTTCAACTCATATGAGAGTTGCAGGACTTCTTTTGTAGGAACTCAAGTATTCCACATTCAGGCATCATTCATTAAATTTCAGCGGCATTCTGATCTATTCACTCCTGGTTTCAGCTCGGGCCATTATCAAGAGCTCACAGGAATCCTTTCAGAATAAACAGGCACAAGAACATGCTGTAACCGCGGCTGCATTTACATCACAGCCTTATGCTTAAGTGACCTCATTTACCCATAAATCATTCAACCCATTTCCCCAGCTTTGTACATCATACTAAACTACAAACTAATATGTCTAAAACTAGCTTTGCAGAAACACTTTAAGCTAAAATATGGCTGGATTTGGGGTTTTTTTTGTTCTTTTTTTTTAAAATAGTGAACCACCAACTCCATCCAACAAGAAAGCCCTCTTTCTCTTGATTGGCCAGCTTTTTTGAACTGGGCGATCTCCGGATATGCCGGACTACCATCATCCTCAACCAGCAGCCGCGGCACTGACTTGGGGATGATGAACATTGTAGTCCAAGCTATCCGAAGGAGCGTCCGGTATGGAGACGGCTAAGGGCTGGTCCCCCACAAAAGGCAAAGGAGCGGGAAACGAGGAGAGGCAGTTCTTCTTCGGCCCTAGGCAGAAAGAAGAGGAAGGGGGGCCTTACCCGTGCCGGCCCACTGTCCCTTCCACGCGTGGGACTTGGTCGACTTCATCCAAGGGAAGGGCAGCGGCGCTCTGGGTTGCTCCAGCAGCCCGGCCTCGGTCCCTTCTCCGAAGGGAAGGCTCTCCTGCTGCGGTAGAGAGAGCTGAGCTGGATGGTGGGGGGGAAGGGGGTGGAGGTGCGGAATGCCCGGGTCCTCTGAAAGGGGGGGCACTTCGTAGGGGGAAATGTCCGGTGGGCTGCCTTGATCCAAGCCCCCCAAAACCCCGGCGTAAGGAGAGGGCTGCTGCCGCCCCATGTAGAGGCAGGCGGGGGGGCTGGAGTTGTAATCCGGAGGCTGCGATCTCTGGAAGGCGCAGGGCTCCTTGTAGAGCGGGTGGCTGGTGCCGCTGCCGGAGGCGTAATACTGCTCCTCGGCGTTCATGGCGAGCGGGGCCCCGCGCGAGAATCTTCCCAGGGCGCAGGTGAGGGGCGCACCTTTTGACAGGCTGCTTCACCTGCCCGAGCAGCGGATGGAGTCCCAGGTCCGGGTGGGGGGGGGAAGCATCCCGAGGGGCTTTTCGATTGGTTGGCTTGACCGTCCGCGTGAAACGGACCTGGATTTCTATTGGGCGACCGTTTCCCAATCAGAAGGCGCGCTTCTGATGTTTGGATCTTTGGCGTTTCTTTCGTTTTCTTCCCAACTTGAGATTGATTTTTCCTTTCCTTTCCTTTCTCTCACATGATCATAGAACAGGTCCAGAGTTGTTCTGAGCTGGTGTAAAACCCCATGTGACACTGGTCCTTAATCATAATCAAGCAAATCAAGTCTGGCTTAGTATAGAATAGAATAGAATAGAATAGAATAGAATAGAATAGAATAGAATAGAATAGAATAGAATAGAATAGAATAGAAATTCTTTATTGGCCAAGTGTGATTGGACACACAAGGAATTTGTCTTTGGTGCATGTGCTCTCAGTGTACATAAAAGAAAAGATACATTTGTCAAGAATCATAAGGTACAACACTTAATGATTGTCATAGGGTACAAATAAGCAATCAGGAAACAATCAATATTGATATAAATCGTAAGAATACAAGCAACCAGTTATAAGTGGGAGGAGATGGGTGATAGGAACGATGAGAAGACTAATAGTAATAGTAATGCAGCCATAGTGAATAGTTAGACCGTGGTGAGGGAATTATTTCTTTAGCAGAGTGATGGCGTTCGGGAAAAAACTGTTCTTGTGTCGAGCTGTCTTGGTGTGCAGTGCTCTATAGTGTCGTTTTGAGGGTAGGAGTTGAAACAATTTATGTCCAGGATGCGAAGGGTCTGTAAATATTTTCACGGCCCTCTTTTTGACTCGTGCAGTATGTATGTGAACCTAATGCAGAACCTCATATTTTTCTCCTTTTGGCAGAAATGTAGTTTTAAAGCATTTCTGTTATCCTGTCCCGTCTGTCTATCTTTCTGCCTCCCTCCCTCCCTCCCTCCCTCCCTCCCTCTCTCTCTTCCAGTGGCAAAGTCCCCCCCCCAAGAACGACACTGAGAAAGCGGCTCCAGCACCATGTGGTTCTGCTCCAATCTCACCTGAGCTTGCTAAGCAGGAGAGGTCAGTGCAAGAACCTGGGCTCCAAGAATGTCTATGGAGATTCTCAGTCATCCGGATCATGGTTGTGCTTTTCGAAGAGGCACGTGGACTTTCTGGTTTTTCTTTCAAGATGTTGGTTGAGAACGTCTGAAGAAGCTTCTTGGATGAGAAGCAAAACATCTTCAAAGAAAAACCAGCAGGTCCAGTTTCCTCTTGACAAGAAAATTTAAATTGAAAATTTACTGACCCCTCGCATCCTGGACATAAATTGTTTCAACTCCTCCCTCAAAATGACGCTATAGAGCACTGCACACTAAGACAACTAGACACAAGAACAGTTTTTTCCCAAAAGCCATCACTCTGCTAAAGAAATAATTCCCTCACCACGGTCTAACTATTCACTATGGCTGCATTACTATTACTATTAGTCTTCTCATCGTTCCTATCACCCATCTCCTCCCACTTATAAATTGTTGCTTGTATCCTTACGATTTATATTAATATTGATTTTTTCCTGATTGCTTATTTGTACCCTATGACAATCATTAAGTGTTGTACCTCATGATTCTTGACAAATGTATCTTTTATTTTATGTACGCTGAGAGCATATGCACCAAAGACAAATTCCTTGTGTGTCCAATCACACTTGGCCAATAAAGAATTCTATTCTATTCTATTCTAAAAAGCACCTTTGGGATTGGGCTCCAGGAATTAAGGCTAGAGACCCCTGTAAAAAAATATAGAAAGTTCATTGCCGCTGTTGATGATTAAAGAGCATTTCTTAATAGTTCCAGGAACAATTAAAATATGTCAACTTTCTATTACAGACAACAAATTGAGCCCAAAATTTTTCTTGCTAAGTGAGACACTTGTTAAGTAAATTTTGCCCCATTTTACGACCTTTCTTGCCACATTTGTTAAGTGAGTCACTTCAGTTGTAAAGTTAGTAACACAGTTGTAAAGTGAATCTGGCTTCCCCAGTGACTTTTGCTTGTCAGGGTTGTAAACGGGGATCATATGACCCCAGGACACTGCAACCATCTGTTGTGACCCAGCACCGCAACCCCCCAGAAACACACACACACAGTCGTTGGGAGGCAAACAAAAAGGTTCCTTTTACTAATAAAGTTTCTTAGTAAAACTCAGAGGGTTTAGAAGTCCAAAACAACACAAACGGAAAGTCTTCAGGAATAAGGTTCTTTGGGTTACGTGAGGGTTAAATAGCACACAGACAAAAGTTCAAAGCAAGACTCATTAATTCTTATCTGAACAACTTGGCTGGCTTCCCGGAATAAAGCTGGCAGAAGCTGGTGATAAGATTCCCAAACAGACGTAGAAACGAAACTCTGGATATGCTGCGGTCAGTGAATTGTTGTTCTCAGCAATGAGCACTAATTACCATGGCCTAATATAGCCACTGAAGGGCGTGGCCCAATTAGCCCTCACTGCTTCCTCCTATTGGACCGACGCTTACTCAGCCAGTCCTGTCTTCTGGCTGCTCTGCGTGCTCTGGCATTCAGCATGAGTTCTTCATCTCCTGATGAAGAACTCTGCTGCGCAGGTGCAGAAGGTCCTGGGAGATCGTCCTGCTCTGGCACCGAGTCCTCATCACCAGCCGTCTCTGGTGCCAGGCACATAGGCTGGTACTGCTGCACCATGAGCGGCTCCGCGTCCTCCGGATCCTCCAGACTCGGCGCCGGACGCGGCCAAGGCACAACACTATCCCTCACCGCAGGGCCCTTCCCCCGGGTCTGTCGGTCCGGATGCGGCCGGGACGGGAATTGAGCGTGGAAGGCCCGGACCAGATCCGGAGCATGCACGGCGGTCGCATCCTCCCATGTGAAGTCTTCAGGGCCGTACCCCTTCCACTCAATGAGGTACTGGAACCGGCCCTTCATCCAGCGGGAATCCCGAATACTGGCAACTTCGTATTCGGGTGGGTCAGCGGGAGTGCGGATCACAGGCTGAGGCGGAGCGGGAGGGCGGAGCGGACAGGCAGGACGTTCGGGAACAAGGAGGGACCGATGGAAGACGGGGTGGATCCTGAGAGAGCGGGGCAACGTCAACCGGTAGGCCACGGGGTTAATGACCGCTTCCACCGGGAACGGACCCAAGAAGCGGTGGTCAAGCTTGCGAGCCGGTCGGTCGGAGGGGAGATGCTTCATGGACAGCCAGACACGATCCCCGACCGCCAGAGGTGGAGTTGCTCGCCGGGAGCGGTCCGCGACCCTCTTGTAATCTTCCTTGGCTTTATTCAACGAGCGTTTGACCAGTTGGTGAACGGCCTGGAGCTCGGACAGGAATTCCTCTGCCACAGGAACAGGAGAGTCTAGGAGCGTGAGCGGGAAGAAACGGGGGTGGTAACCAAAGTTGGCGAGGAACGGAGAGGCGTGCGTGGAGGTGTGCTGAGAGTTGTTAAAAGCAAACTCGGCCACGGCAAGGTATTCCGCCCAGTTGTCCTGCTGCTGGTTGACAAAACAGCGCAGGTACTGTTCAAGGATGCCGATGACTTTTTCAGTGCCCCCGTCAGTCTCCGGATGATGCGCTGACGAGAGGCAGACTTGGACCTCCAGGGCCGCCATCAGACCCTTCCAGAACTGGGCCGTGAACTGGGCTCCCCGATCCGACACGACCCGATCCGGCAGACCATGCAGGCGGAAAACATGCTGGATAAACATGCGGGCCGTGGCACGAGCTGTCGGCAACCCGCGACAGGGGATGAAATGTGCCATTTTGGTCAGCATATCGACCACTACGAACACGGTCGTGAAGCCGGCGGACGGGGGCAAGTCCGTGAGGAAGTCCATAGAGACGGCCCCCCAGGGTCTCTCAGGCGTCGGCAAGGGCTGCAGCAGGCCCGGCGGCGCTCCAGGGGCGTACTTGGCCTGGCGACAGCGAACACAAGACGTCACATAGGCCTGGACGTCATCACGGAGTCGGGGCCACCAAAAAGTCCGAGCCACCAGGTTCAGAGTCTTGAAAAGGCCGAAGTGGCCAGCCGCAGGGCTGTCGTGGCACTGCTGCAGGATCAGGCCACGGAGCGGACCGGCAGGAACGTAGAGCAGGTCCTGGAAACGGAGGAGGTCGTCCGAAAACGTCCAAGGGGACTCAGGCCCTATCTCCTGCCTCCGTTGTGCCGCGTAGGCGTCGTGTCGCTGCGCCTCCCGGATCTGTCCTCGGAGGTCCACGGGATCCTGGGTAGCTGCAAAGGACTCAACGGGCAGGACCGTCCGGGGTGGCAGCGGTTCCTGGGCTTGGGCGTATTCCGGCTTGCGGGACAGCGCGTCCGCCTGCTGATTCCGGCCACTCGGGATGTACGTAATGCGAAAATTGAAGCGGGAGAAAAAGAACGACCAGCGTATCTGGCGCTGATTGAGCTTCCTGGCCGTCTGCAAGAACTCCAGGTTCTTATGGTCTGTGCGCACCTCCACTTGATGACGAGCCCCCTCGAGGTGGTGCCGCCAGGTCTCGAAAGCCGCCTTGATGGCCAGCAACTCCTTCTCCCAGATCGTATAATTGCGCTCCGACGAGGTTAATTTCCGGGAATAATAAGCGCAAGGGAAGAGATGGCCGCCATCTTCCCGGGTCTGGAGCAAGACGGCGCCCACGGCAATGTCGGACGCGTCCGCCTCCACAACAAAAGGGCGGTGAGGGTCTGGGTGCTTGAGGATCGGCTCCTGCATGAAGGCATCCGTGAGGATCTTGAACGCCTCCTGTTCGGAATTGCCCCACCGGAAAGGGACTTGTTTCTGCAGGAGTCGAGTGAGAGGCGCGGTCAGAGTGGCGAATCCCGGGATGAAGGTCCTATAATAATTTGCGAACCCCAGGAGTCGCTGAACGTCCTTCACCCGGCGCGGGGGTTACCAGGTTTTCAGGGCCTCGACCTTGCCCCGGTCCATGGCGATGCCTTCTGGCGAAATCCGATGGCCCAGGAAATCCACAGTCGTCTGAAAAAACTGGCATTTCTCTAATTTCGCGTATAGCTGGTGGTCTCTCAACCGCTGCAGGACTTGACGGATATGTTGGATGTGGCTGCTCCGGGATGTAGAATAAATCATAATATCGTCCAGGTACACGACAACGAACTGGTCCAGCAAATCTCTAAAGATGTCGTTCATGAAATGCTGGAACACAGCCGGAGCGTTGGTCAAGCCGAACGGCATGACCGTATACTCAAAATGACCGTAGCGGGTTCCGAACACCGTCTTCCACTCGTCCCCCTCACGAACACGCACCAAATTGTAAGCGCCACGTAAGTCCAATTTGGTGAAGATGGTCGCCGAGTGGAGGCGTTCCATCAACTCCGGGATGAGGGGCAACGGGTACCGGTTACGCACTGTGATGGCATTCAACTTGCGATAATCGCAGCACAGGCGCAAGTCCCCGGTTTTCTTCTTGACGAAGAGGACGGGGGCAGACAAGGGCGATGAGGAGGGTCGGATGAAACCCCTGGCCAGGTTTTTATCGATAAAGTCCCGCAGTGCGGCCAGTTCGGGTTCTGACATGGAATAGAGGCGGCCCACAGGGAGCGGAGCGTTGGGAATCAGATCCACAGGGCAATCGTAGGGCCGGTGCGGGGGCAACTGGTCCGCCTCCTTTTCGCTAAACACATCAGCGAAGTCTGCAAACTCAGCTGGGAGTGAAATGTCCGGAGGGTCAGGTACCGCGCCCGCACAAACCTGGCGCGTATGGTCCACACACTGGAGACTCGGGAAGGCAATGAAGTTCTGGGACCATACAACCTGAGGGTCGTGGGTGCGCAGCCACGCCAGTCCGAGAACCAAAGGGAAATGGAGTCCCGACGTCACGTAAAACTGGATGGCCTCCTCGTGCCGTCCAATGCAAAGGCGCACCGGCTGCGTGATGGCCTTAATCGGACCGGACAGCAACACCCGGCCATCGATTGTTTCCACCCTCATCGGCGGGTCCACGGGGCACAGGGGAACGGCAAGATGCTGGGCGAACGCCTCGTCAATGAAATTGGTGGTTGCCCCGGAGTCCACCAAAGCGTGTGCGGAGACACCGCGGTCCCGGTGGTCAATAAAGACCTTGGTGTCCAAGAGCAGATGCCGCGGAGGACCGGGATCCACGTCAGCTGAGCCGGAGTCCTTCGGTGTGCATGCCCGACCCAGCGTCTCCGCTAGGCCGGGCGCTGGCCGTTTCCCGACGGCGATGGCTGGGACGGTGGAGCAGGACCAGAAGCGGTGGGCCCCCGACCCTTCCTAGGGCACGAGCGAGCGAAATGGCCCGGATCGCCGCAATACAAACACAACCCCCCTGCCCTGCGTCTGTCCTTTTCCGCACCGGTCAAGCGGGGCCGAACAGCGCCAAGGTCCATAGGCTCGTCACGGGGAGCCGGGGCCGACGGAAGTCCACGGGGAACAGGAGGTGCCTGAGCAGCGCGACGTGGAGCCAGAACAGCGGGGACGTCAGGTGGCGCGAGAGGCGCCGGAGCAGCACGGCGTGCGTTCCTCGCTTGCAACCGGGCATCAATTTTCAAGCAGAGCCGCACCAGTTCTTGGGTGGTTGCAGGAATGTCCACGCGTGCCAGCTCATCCTGGATGCTGTCTGCCAAGCCCTCCTGGAAGGCATCCAACAACGCTGCCTCATTCCAGGCCGAGTCTTGGCTGAGGAGACGGAACTCACTGATGTATTCCCTGAGTGGTCTCCGGCCTTGCCTCAGCTGCCTTACTTGCCTGCATGCTGTCTGGGCCTTAATTGGATCCGCGAACATCTCCTCCAAATGAGTGCAGAAACGCCCAAAGTCCTGGAGGAGGGGACTGTTCTGGACCAGTAGAGGGGTGGCCCAACGTGCTGCATTTCCAGACAGCAGGCTAATTACAAACCCAACCTTGTCCCGGTCGTGGGGGAAATCCTCTGGCCTCAGAGACATGAACAACTGGCACTGGCCCAGGAACGCCGGGAACATAGCCTCGTCACCATGGAATTTATCCGGCATGGCTATCGGGCAGCGTGTCCGTTGGGCTGGGGCCAACGCAGGAGCAGCTGCCAACTGATTTTGCTGCCTTGTTAACTGAGCGTTCATGATTGCCAGCTGCTGCCGAAGTTGAGCATTCTCGTCCTGAAGCTGCTCCATGATGCAATCTGGGCTTGTGTGTGGTCAGTTTGGGCTGAGAACAAACTGTTGTGACCCAGCACCGCAACCCCCCAGAAACACACACACACAGTCGTTGGGAGGCAAACAAAAAGGTTCCTTTTACTAATAAAGTTTCTTAGTAAAACTCAGAGGGTTTAGAAGTCCAAAACAACACAAACGGAAAGTCTTCAGGAATAAGGTTCTTTGGGTTACGTGAGGGTTAAATAGCACACAGACAAAAGTTCAAAGCAAGACTCATTAATTCTTATCTGAACAACTTGGCTGGCTTCCCGGAATAAAGCTGGCAGAAGCTGGTGATAAGATTCCCAAACAGACGTAGAAACGAAACTCTGGATATGCTGCGGTCAGTGAATTGTTGTTCTCAGCAATGAGCACTAATTACCATGGCCTAATATAGCCACTGAAGGGCGTGGCCCAATTAGCCCTCACTGCTTCCTCCTATTGGACCGACGCTTACTCAGCCAGTCCTGTCTTCTGGCTGCTCTGCGTGCTCTGGCATTCAGCATGAGTTCTTCATCTCCTGATGAAGAACTCTGCTGCGCAGGTGCAGAAGGTCCTGGGAGATCGTCCTGCTCTGGCACCGAGTCCTCATCACCAGCCGTCTCTGGTGCCAGGCACATAGGCTGGTACTGCTGCACCATGAGCGGCTCCGCGTCCTCCGGATCCTCCAGACTCGGCGCCGGACGCGGCCAAGGCACAACACCATCATAAATATGAGTCACTTGCCAAACGTCTGAATTTTAGTCACATGACCGTGAGGATGCCCCAATGGTCGTAAGTATGAAAAAAGGTCGTAAGTTGCTTTTTTCAATGCCGCTGTAACTTTGAACGGTCACTAAATGAACAAGGACTACCTTCTATTCAATATGTAGATTTAGGAAACATAGGTTTCAAGCTTAATCTCTAAATTTTCGCAGCTCTCTTATACTGACATAGATTATTTATTTATTTATTATTTATTTATTAGTGACATTTATATACTGCCTCACAGTGCAAGCACTCTCTAAGCGGTTTACACCAGTAAGCAATGTATATTTATATTGCCCCCAACAATCTGGGTCCTCATTTTACCTACCTCGGAGGGATGGAAGGCTGAGTCAACCTTGAGCCGGTGAGATTTGAACCGCTGACCTGCGGATCACAGTCAGCTAAAGTGGCCTGCAGTACTACACTCTAACCGCTGCGCCACCTCGGCTCTTAAACCATGTTACCAAACAACTTTGAATAGGTTTCCACATCTTGCACATTGTGTTCTTTATTTAATTTCTTTTTTCTTTATTCTTCCTTACTTTGTATTAGTTATTAGTTTTTATATTCGTGTTTAAAAGTTTTTTTAAAAATTACACATGCACATATATATATATAAACATACATACATATAAACAGAGAGAGAGAAAAAAGAGAGAGTGTATACACACACACACACACACACACAGAGTTAGTCCTCAGTTTACAACAGTTCGTTTAGTGACCATTCAAAGTTACGAAGGCACTGAAAAAAGTGACATCTGACCATTTTTCACAGCATCTCGATGGTCACCAAATCAAAATTTAGACGCTTGGCAACTGACTGGTATTTTTGACGGTTGCAGTATCCTGGGCTCATTTTATGACCTTCTGACAAGCAAAGTCAGTGGGGAAGCCAGATTCACTTAACGTCCATATTACTAATTTAACAGCTGTAGTGATGCACTTAACAATTTTGTCAAGAAAGGTCATAAAATGGGGTAAAATTCACTTAACAAATGTTTCACTTAGCAACAGAAATTTTTGGCTCCCGTTGTAGTTGTAAGTCAAGCTCTTCCTACCGTATATATATATATATATATATATATATATATATATATATATATATGTATGTATGTATGTATGTATGTATGTATGTATGTATGTATGTATGTATGTATGTATGTATGTGTATATGTGTATGTATGTATGTATGTATGTATGTGTATGCGCTCTACATGGGGCTACCCTCAAAGAGCATCCGGAGACTGCAATTGGTACAGAATGCAGCTGCGCGAGCTGTGGTGGGTGTGCTGAGATACACCCACGTAACACCTATTCTCTGCCAGCTGCATTGGCTGCCTATTAGTCTCCGGTCGCAATTTAAGGTGTTGGTTTTGACCTTTAAAGCCCTACATGGCTCAGGACCAGGTTACCTCCGGGACCGCATCCTACCACATACCTCCCTATGACCAGTGAGGTCCCACAGAGTTGGCCTCCTCCAGGTCCCATCAGCCAAACAATGTCGGCTGGCAGGTCCTAGGGGGAGAGCCTTCTCTGTGGGAGCCCCATCTCTCTAGAACCAACTCCCACCAAGGATCCAGACTATCCCCACTCTACTAGCCTTCCGTAAAGCCGTGAAAACATGGCTCTTCCAGCAGGCGGGGTGAAGAAGAGCGGATTCCGCCAAGTATGAATTGGTTTTTAAATGTAATGAAATGTTTTAAAATTATTTTATTGTATTGTTCTTATTTCTGTTATACGCTGCCCTGAGTCCTATGGGATTGGGCGGCCTATAAGAACTTTAAATTAAATTAAATTAAATTAAATTTTATATATATATATATATATATATATATATACACACACACACATTTACACTTATAAATACACACACACGCACATGCACACACGCAGAAAGAGGGAGTGGGGAGAGAGAAAGAGAAAGAGAGAAGGAATAATTTTGTATGGAGTAATAATTGTGCAGTTTTAAGAAAGCCAATCATTTTTGCTGTACAAGTCTCTACTCTTTTCTTGCCAAAGTCTCAGAAGTGCATTATGATACAAGATTGCCTGAACTCCTGTCCATCTGAACAAAGTTCACAGATTCTAATCGCTATTATAAATGCTACTGTGCATTGCTGGAAAAGAATCTACTACTTTGTGTAAAAAAAAAAAAAGAAAGCAAAATCTAAAACTCAATTTCCGGATAGCAACAGAAAAACCCAAGAACAGGGCAGGAGGGGAGTCAAATTATGGAACACGGCAGGTGGTACTGTTTCTGGCTCAATCAACAAGTGTCCAAGATTGTTGAATTTTAAACCTCAAGCCTGGGAAAAACTGTTGACCCGCGCGGATTCTATCAGCCAGAGATTAGAAAGGCCACTGGCTGCTTATCACCTTTTCACAGTTCCTGCAAGCAAGGAAGTTCAGCCTTGCAAACAGAACAGGAACATTTCCAAAAACTTTTCACATACGCCGTGCTCAGAAATAATGCTGAATATAACAAGACAAAATGGGCATCGCTGCACTCAGTCCAAAAAAGTTATTTCCCCCCCCCAATATATTCCATAGCATATAAAAGAGACCCTGCTAAATACCTCTGAAAAGTAACCACTTGTCACCACTGTTCCCTCTAAGGTGCGCGCCCGCGCGGCCGCGCACGTGATTATAGAACGCCGCACGGAAGTTTTTAACTTCCTGCCGGCATTTCCTAATGGGAGAGGCTGTGCGCATGCGCGGCCGCGCAGATGAAACGAGAACGCCGCGCACCGTTTTTTTTTCTTACAGGGAACATTGCTTGTCACATAACAAATTTATTCAAAATAGATATTTTGATGTATTTACAGTATATTGATGTAATTTATAGTAGCATAGTTACTGAATTTAGTGATTAATTAAATTAATATCATTATATATTAATAGTATGTATAATATATAATTACGTTTGATTAAATTAAGTTTTCATTTATGGTATTATTAAGATATAGAACTCTGTTATCACTGGCAAACTGTGTCATTGCACACACTTTCTGTATTTTATATAGATCTTATATCATGGAGAACACCAGATAGATACACACAAACATTTGTATATACATCTGATATACATATATGTTCTGTCCCAGATCACTTCTCCACATCTTGCTCATAAGAACGGCTTTGTGGTTCAGGCTGAAACTCATCTTGATCCAACACTGTGTTTCCCACACTTGCCAAACAAATTCCACTGAATTGGACATACTTGTCTTTCTGTTTTGTTCTCTCACAACTGTGTATTGTCAGCTTCCAAGAGTTGTTTGGAGTTGGATGGCATAAAAATAAAATCTATATATATAAAAGCCAAATGCCACTCATGCATCATCACAAAATCTCCAGAACCGTAAAGCCTACAAACTAGAAACTTGGTACATATGTTCCTCTTGGCTTCTAGGTGCTCACTAAGAAAGGATTTTTCGAAATGACCATCAGATCATTAGTTATTTGTTATATTATTATTAACACGCTCTAATGCTAAGGAGTTAGATGCTCTACTCCCCCTCCCTACCTGAAAAGAACTCTGTTCCAACTGCCAGTGGGCGTGGCCAGCACGTGACTCATCCGGCCTGCGGGCTGGGAGTTTAGACATTCTGCTCCATGCTAAGGAGTTCAGTTTCGTAGCGAAGCACGGTTATCCAGCTACTAGTAATAAAATAAAAGGCATTTGGAAGTATGCTTTCCCATTTCCAGGTATGTCTTTCCCAGCTGAATGGCCTCTGCTTCATGAAATTATCCAATATCATTTTAAAATCATTCAATTTAGTGGCCATCAATTCCGCATTTAATTATGCATCAATTAGTCACCTTTGGAACAATATGAATCTCACAATCATTACTGTTATATTGGCACAATAATAGTTGCATATTCCTAGAAAACACAAGATACAGAGTGTAAAAATATGGATTACAGCCAGATGTCAGCAAAGACAAATCGAAATCACTCTTTGTTGCCACCAAATGATCAACCAGGCTTTTATAATGTTAATCTAATAGACTTTCATAAAACAAATCAGCCCAGTGTTCTCACTCAAGACACAAATAACCAGGCTCAAATTGTTACATTTTGTGAAGACCTAGTCTGCTGAAAAACCCTAAAATGCTGGGAAAGTAAGAACAAAGGAGAAGACAAACAGCAGCAAGGCGGATGGACTTAATTACAGTGGCAATGGCTTCCCCATTGGAAGACTTATCCTAGTCCGAGGACAAATTATTCTGGAAAAGATCTGTCTAGTTAGTTGTGAAAAGCCAATACCAAATTATAATGGTACTGTCAGATAGGAATTTTCCTATCAAGAGGCGATTTAGGATCTTGCTTCCCTGAAGTCATTCGTACTTAGAAAATAAAACCGAGATTCAATTCTAATTAACAAAATATATATTTTAGTACAAAAGTAACAAAAGAATAAACCTTTAATAAGCTACATCTTCTCAGCTAAGAATTTCACGTCTGCCTCGGGCGAGGCTTCGAAGAAGAAGGGAGGTAGGAGGAGACATAACTCCTGGAATGCACGCATGCGTAGTAAAACATATCACATGTCTGCTTGATTAGAAATACAATAAATCTAGAAATAGTAGAGATGCACAACTGGCAATTATTCACATTGTGACAGGTACATAATCAATCAATCAAATAAATGAACAGTAAAATAATAGAAGTTTCAATAACAATATATTTTTAAAATGTCATGGGGTCTTCAAAAATCCAGGTAACCATTACATTCAGCAGTATCAGAATTTATTGCTTCCATCTAGTTATAGTACAATTTTTTTTCATCCCTCATCTGAATCCCTACTCTCCATCTAACCTTTAGTTTCATCAATCCCAACATGAAAGCTGCTACCTCGCCCCTGATCCTTTTGCTCCAGACTAAATCTACACAACATGAAGTATGATCAAAATTGTTGGTAGGGGCATCCTTTGAATTAGGGGCATCATATAAAAAGAATAAAAAGAAAGAAACTGGAGGCTTTCTTCATCAAATTTTTGCATCAAACTATCAATATTAGTGTCACGATGTAAATATTGCCAGTTGAGCACCTCTGCCATATTTCTAGGTTTACTGTATTTTCTAATCAAGTAGACATGTGTTATGTATTACTACGCATGTGTGCATTCCAGGAGTCTCCTCCCTTCTTCTTCTCTTGTGAGCCTCGCCCGAGGCAGATGTGAATTCTTAGCTGAGAGAATGTAGCTTATTAAGGTTTATATTTTGTTACTTTTATACTGAAATAAATATTTTGTTAATTAGAATTAAATCTTGGTTTTATTTTCTAAGTAAGAATGACTTCAAGGAAGCAAGATCCTATATCACCTCTTGATGGGAATAATTTCCTATCCATCAATTAGCAGACAGTTAATCACCCCTAAATCAGTGGAAAGACAAATTAGAATATTCTGAAGCAGACTTCCTAAAGTGATGTCTTCCAGATATGCTGGATTACAATTTTCATCATCGACAACCTGCATAGTGATTCAATGCTATGACATATTACTCTTCAATGAACTGTTGCTTTTCATGGAATACTATGGAATACCCTTGCAGGGCAGAGTAAGGGTTTCTTCAACATCACTATCCTGGTATATGTTATCAAAATTACGAAAGTCTTTTGTGTTGCTTGCAATATGAATAAAAAAGTATTTTTTATAGATTGAACTCATACCTAACCTAGACCCTTTTAAAATGAATGAAGTTATGAATCATAACTACCTTAAATCCATTTATTTCACGAGAGTATTTTTTTAAAACTATCCTTAATAAAGAGATTTGTGGTTACATGGAGAATAGATATATGCATCTTTGGGCATAGCTAGAGCTCTAGACTACTTTGTATTTGTATTTGTTTATTTTGTCAAGCATAAATGAATATAAGCAAAGTACAAACAGTAAAACATGATTGAATATATATATATATAATATTACAAGCTTGAATAAGAGTAGAAGAGGTATGAATATATGGGTACATTAGGACAGGAACGGTAGGCACGATTGTGCGCTTATGCACGCCCCTTACTGACCTCTTAGGAATGGGGTGAGGTCAATGGTAGATAATAAGAGGTTGAAGTTTTTGGGGTTTGGGGAAGAAACTACTGAGTCAGGTAAAGTGTTCCAGGCGTTGACAACTCTGTTGTTGAAGTCGAATTTTTTGCAATCAAGTCTGGAGCGGTTTACATTAAGTTTGTATCTATTATGAGCTCGTGTATTATTGCGGTTGAAGTATATACAAATGTATACTTGTGGTCTTCTCTGGGGAAAAGACATCTGGACCGATAGGAGGGAGGAAGGCAGGTGAGGGAGATAAAATGCAACACAGGGAACGCTTGCCTCCTTGTGTGGTGTGAGTAGGCCCCTCCTATGAACTGTTATTGTAGAAGCTCATCTGTGAATGAGCTCTTTGTATGATGGATACTGTAGGACTACCTCTGGATTGAGTGCATTGATTAGTTAGGAGCCTGAAAGAGGTTGACCTCTGGAGATAAATAATCTGCTTCTTCCCAGCTGGGACTGGTTGACTTGGCGACGAGGCTATGAAGGGGGTGGAAAGCTGCACAAAGGACAAAGATCATTTCCTTTACCTGGGCTCGCTTGCACTCAATTCTCACTCAGACACTGTTCCTGTTGACTCTGCACTCATTATCTAATTGCACTCTTCTCTTAAAACTAAAACCCATCTCGTGAGGTTCCCACATAGCATCTAGTTCCTTGGAGTGGGTGTGAGCGTATTTGGGAAGAAGAGAACTATAAGCCCTAAGCCCTTTTCCAACACATCCTGTATAATTTGCCATTCATGATGGTCCCGAATCTGTCACTAAGGCCCATCTCAAGCAATATTACTTAGCTCCCCCCATTCTCAGTCATTCACAAGTAAGAGGCAGATGTTAGGGCAGTGATGGCGAACCTTTTTTTCCTCGGGTGCCGAAAGTGCATGCGCATGTGCTATCGCACACGCACGAGTGCCAACACCCATAATTCACTGCCTGGGGAGGGCAAAAAAAGCCTGCCCCGCCCCCCCCCCGAGGCCCTCTGGAGGCCGGAAATGGCCCATTTCCCAACTTCTGGTGGGCCCGGTAGGCCCATTTTTCGCCCTCCCTAGGCTCCAGAGGCTTCCCTGGAGCATGGGGAGGGCAAAAACGCCCTCCCCCATTCTCCCGGAGGCCCTCCAGAAGCTGAAAATTCCCTCCCAGAGCCTCCGTGCAAGCCAAAAATCAGCTGGCCGGCATGCACATGCGTACTGGAGCTGAGCTAGGCAATGGCTCGCGTGCCGGCAGATATGGCTCCGCGTGCCACCTGTGGCACGCGTGCCATAGGTTCGCCATCACTGTGTTAGGGAAAGCAGTAGGTTTCACATGATGGGAAAGTTCTGTCTGCAATGTGAGCTCTACGTTCATTTTGCATGAATCCTGATGGTACTGCTAACAACTGAGAGTTATGGATAAGATTGCACGCATTCGTTAGTCATCAAACCGAGTTCATGGGGCTACAACAAACTCAGCATGTGACAGAGTTGAAATAAAATTCCAGAAACGTGCTCACGAAATGCTGATGAAAAATACACGACTGGAATTGGTATGATTTGTAACTAATTTTCATACAGCAGGTTATCTGTGGGGTACTGTCAAACATTATTTGTTACATCAGCAGTTGTCTAGTGTTGCCAAATACTGATGCATGTCAGACCTGTTGAATATTAACTCCCTGCAATATCTTCAGATGCCATATATTGATTTTGATTATAAAATATTCACTGAATGTTGACATAGTCAGAGCATGTTTAGAGAATAATATTCTCACATCAAATATTGCATAGGAAAATTTCTAGAAGAATTCTTTGGAGCCAGTGAGAGGTGTAACATGAGAAATGTCTCGTTCAACACCTCTTTATAAGTCTACCCAGAAGTCAACTTAATATCTTTGCACAGAAGTTAGGCACCCCCAAATTCAGTGTTACCTACTTCCGGATAGATATATGTACTATATATATTTATATATATAGCCAACAGTTTTCTCAGCTTTCTCAGCTTCAGCCCCATAATTGTATTGTTAGTATAACATCACTGTAATAGATATCAAGATCTCTAGAATACAGAATGGTCAGTTTGGGTTCATATACAATGATTGCTGGCAATTCCAATGTTACCGCTTCACAGTGCTTTTACAGCCCTCTCTAAGCGGTTTACAGAGTCAGCATATTGCCCCCAACAATCTATGTCCTCATTTTACTGACCTTGGAAGGATGGAAGGCTGAGTCAACCTTGAGCTGGTGCTGGTGGGACTTAAACTGCCGAACTGCTGGTAGTCAGCAGTCAGCAGAATTAGCCTGCAATACTGCATTCTAATCACTGCACCACCAGGGCTGTTATATAACAAGTTCCTACAGGAAAATGCATAATAATTTTTAAAAAACCTAAAATAAGGATATTCATAAGTATAAAGAAAGTACATTTGGCTGCAACATATTCTGAAAGTTATCAACGAAAAGTTGCTAAATAACTTTTATATAAACTTAATTATCATCCATTTGTTGAGCTTGAACAAAATCAATAGTTTACAAACCATACTAACTCCCATATTTTCCAACATTAACTATAAATTTAATTCTGTTTTTTGCTTTTTATTGCTGTGCTATTAGTATTTTATCTCTTCTTAGTACAATTTATATACAGTACCCTATAAATCTACACATTCTGTAGATATAAATAGCAAGAAAAATAACATTAGAATACCCCAACAATTGATAACTTGTCCTTTGTTAATTATTGCATGACATTATTCCAAAATAAATTAAAGTTTATATATGATTAAAGTAGGAGGAAAATCTGCTTTAAATGAAGCCTTCAGCAATAACATGATCATCATGATACCTTTTATTTAAAGTATGTAGTAATAAATAAATAACTTTAAATACTTTTTTAAAGGATTGCATTTAAAGTATTAACTGGGGCGGTGTTCTAATGGTAAAATAAGATATGAAACCACTCAACCTCCATGTGTCATACTTACTCCTTAAATACAACATAAATACTATAGTGTAGTTACTGGTTTCAGTTGTAATTAACAGTGTGTGATTTCCCCCTTGGGTTTCTTTGATTCTTGGGAACTCCACTGAAATGATATGCCTGTTGGGACAGTAAACAAGACTTCCTTTATGAAATAATTATGAAAAAAACTTCAGTGTGCGGAAGTAGGTCAAAATGACAAACATTTTGCTCCAGCAATATGTGGATCGAAAACTACCAGAAATACAGACAGGATTTCGAAGAGGCAGAGGAACTGGAGAGCAAATTGCCAACATACGCTGGATCATGGAGAAAGCTAGGGAGTTCCAGAAAAACATTTACTTCTGCTTCATTGACTATGCTAAAGCCTTTGATTGTGTGGGTCACAACAAATTGTGGCAAGTTCTTAAAGAGATGGGAGTAACAGACCATCTTATTTGTCTCTTGAGAAATCTATATGCAGGTCAAGAAGCAACAGTGAGAACTGGACACGGAACCACTGATCGGTTCAAAATTGGGAAAGGAGTCCGGCAAGGCTGTATACTGTCGCCCTGCCTATTTAACTTATATGCAGAGCACATCATGAAAAAGACGGGCATAGATGAATCACAAGTTGGAATTAAGATTGCCGGGAGAAATATCAACAACCTCAGATATGCAGATGATACCACTCTAATGGCAGAAAGTGAAGAGGAACTAAAGAGCCTCTTGATGCGGTTGAAGAAGGAGAGTGCAAACGTTGGCTTGAAACTCAACATTAAGAAAACTAAGATCATGGCATCCTGTCCTCTCAATTCCTGGCAAATAGAAGGGAAACAAATGGAGGTAGTGACAGATTTTATTTTTCTGGGCTCAAAGATCACTGCAGATGGTGACCACAGCCAAGAAATTAAAAGATGCTTGCACCTGGGGAGGAAAGCTATGGCAAATCTCGACAAAAGCAGAGACATCACCCTGCCCACAAAAGTGTGTATAGTCAAGGCTATGGTTTTCCCAGTTGCAATGTATGGCTGTGAAAGTTGGGCCACAAGGAAGGTTGAGCACCAAAGAATTGAGACCTTTGAACTATGGTGCTGGAGAAGACTCCTGCGAGTCCCTTGGACTGCAAACCGGTCAGTCCTGGAGGAGATCAACCCTGACTGCTCTTTAGAAGGCCAGATCCTGAAGATGAAACTCTAATACTCTGGCCACCTAATGAGAAGGAAGGACTCACTGGAGAAGAGCCTAATGCTGGGAAAGATTGAGGGCAAAAGAAGAAGGGGACGACAGAGAATGAGGTGGCTGGATGGAGTCACTGAAGCAGTCAGCGTGAGCTTAAATGGACTCCAGGGGATGGTAAAGGACAGGATACAGTGGTGGGATTCAAATTTTTTTACTACCTGTTCTGTGGGCGTGGCTTGGTGGGCATGGCTTGGCTGGGTGGGCATTACTTGGTGGGTGTAGCAGGGGAAGGATACTTTAAAATCTCCATTCCCTCCCCACTCCAGGGGAAGGTTACTGGAAAATCCCCATTTCCTCCTGACCAGCTGGGACTCGGGAGGCAGAGAATAGATGGGGGCAGTGGTGGTATTTACTGGTTCTCCGAACTACTCAAAATTTCCACTACCGGTTCTCCAGAACTGGTCAGGCCCTGCTGAATACTACCTCTGGACAGGAAGGTCTGGAGGAACATGGTCCATGGGGTCGCGATGGGTCGGACACGAATTCGGAACTAACAACAACAACAAATCAGATTTTTGCTCTTCAGTGGCTATGGAGATTCTCAATCACCCAGGTCATGGTTGTCCCAAAGGTGCTTTTCCAAAAGGCAACTGGACTTTCTTGGGATTTTTTTCTTTCAAAATGTTTTGCTTTTCACCCAAGAAGCTTCTTCAGTTCCCTTGCTCTTCAGTGGGTTACTGAGAAATGTAAAATGAGAAACAAAACTGATAGTAATAGGCACCTTGGGTACAATCCCAAAACATATGGAGCACCTCTTGAACTCCATTGGCACTGACAAAAACCAGTCAATTGCAAAAGGTAACTTTACTTGGAACAGCTTACATCCTGCAATAATACCTTTAACACCATCAAACAACATCTGCCTATCCCAAGTCCTGGGAAAGATAGGTGGATAAAAATGCCAAATACAGTCTAAACATCTAGCTAACTCTGTGACCAACCATAATAATAATGTTCACATAGTGGGAGATGAGTATTGACTAGATATCTTCTCTGTGGGAAACCACCCACCCCCAGAAGAATGAAATATTTTGAGGAATACTTTAAAAAGGCAGGATAAAATATTTCCCCTAAAAGAGAAACAAAAAATCTTAAGGGAGACCGAAACTCAGTGCCCCAGCTCCCTGCCAGATACTGAGCTGGGGCAGCTTTTAGAAATGCAGATTTGGTAATCCATTACTCCCTGCAGCAAAGTCTGAACAAAGGCAGATTAGCCCTCACTCAAGATCCAAACCAGGGCAAAGCCATTAAGCCAAAATAGGAACGATTACATCAGCCTCGTAAACTTCAACCAAACTTAGCTCAGACAACCTATAGAGCCAGCTATGACCCCTACAACAGCCACTAGAATACATGTTCTTGCACAGGAACAGGAAGCTTAAGTGCAAAGCCCAAGAGAAGGTATAAAACCCCCTCACTCTCAACTCCATTTGGTCAGCTGCCCAGAATCACACATGCTTGGTGGTTCTGCTTCATCAATAAATGGACCCTCTTTCCAATCAGCCTCCAGCCTCCATTTTGTCTCCAGTGCCTTTCTCCCGGCTTGGAACTGAACCAGATGGATATTGCTGCCAACATCTCCAAAAGACAGAGTCACTATAACCTACCAAATCTTCTTCTCTGGACAGGAATTTCTGTTCAGGTCTTTTACCTTCTCAGTAATATCCCAAAACCAGTGAGACATTTGGTTTAATACTGATCCATTAAGCAATTGCTCTCCCAAGTCATTTAACAGCAGTCCTTATGAATAAACAAACAAAAGGGTAATAAAGCAATTAGACTAAGGACAGTGAAAATCCATTCTATTACTAGGATGAGATAGATGGCTACATGTAGGTTATTGAAAAAAACCTTTTTCTTTGCACAGGGAGAGAGAGGGATTGCCCTGGGAAAGAATAGGATCAAGATCTCAGTGCTCACCAATCTCTATATGCTAATTAATTATTCCAACCCCATTTTCTATTCTCCTGTTGTCTTGGATACAGGAACAATTTTGATATTCCCATAATAGGGATACCTGGATTTTATCTTCATGGAATCTTATGGGCATTTCATTATCTCAGCCAATACATTAATTTGGCTCAGGTCTATGACTGGAAAGCAAAAAAAGGAGAAACTTCATCAAGAATGAATCCTTGTGGCCAAAGGCCGCATTTAGTCTTCAAATTACGTGCCGGAAGCTATGCTTCAAAATGGTCAGGACTGGAAAAGAAAAACTAAAATTAATCTTATGTACAGGTAGTCCTCAACTTACAACCACAATTGAGCCCAACGTTTCTGTTGCTAAGTGAGACAGTTGCTCGCATCCTGGACATAAACTGTTTCAACTCCTACTCTCAAAACGACGCTATAGAGCACTGCACACCAAGACAACTAGACACAAGAACAGTTTTTCCCCGAATGCCATCACTCTGCTAACAAATAATTCCCTCACCACTGTCAAACTATTCACTAAGCTACATTACTATTACTATTAGTTTTTCTCATCGTTCCTATCACCCATCTCCTCCCACTTATGACTGCATGACTGTAACTTTGTTGCTTGTATCCTTACGATTTATATCAATATTGATTGTTTCCTGATTGCTTATTTATACCCTATGACAATCATTAAGTGTTGTGCCTCATGATTCTTGACAAATGTATCTTTTCTTTTATGTACACTGAGAGCATATGCACCAATGACAAATTCCTTGTGTGTCCATTCACACTTGGCCAATAAAGAATTCTGTCTGTCTGTCTGTCTGTCTGTCTGTCTGTCTGTCTGTCTGTCTGTCTGTCTGTCTGTCTGTCTGTCTATCTATCTATCTATCTATCTATCTATCTATCTATCTATCTATCTATCTATCTATCTATTCTATCTAAATGAGTTTTGCTCCATTTCACAACCTTTCTTGCCACAGTTGTTAAGTGAATCACTGCAGTTGTTAAGATAGTAAAACGGTTGTTAAGTGAATTTAGCGTCCCCATTAACTTTGCTTGTCAGAAAGTCAGAAAAAGTGATCACAAGACTCTGGGACATGGCAACGATCATAAATATGAGTCAGTTGCCAAGAGTCTGAATTTTGATCACATGACTGTGCCGATGCTGCAACAGTCATAAGTATGAAAAACGGTCATAAGTCACTTTTTCCAGTGCCGTTATAACTTCAAACAATCACTAAATGAACTGTTGTAAATCAAGGACTACCTATATAGTTAAATTAAACACAGGTAATTCTCTTTGCATATTTAACTATTCTTCTCTGTCCACTTCAACATTACAGCTTGATGACAGTTTTCAAAAATTGGGGAGCCATACCAAGGAGTTGGAATCTCAATTTATCACTCAGAGTTTTCATATTTACAGAATTCTTGCCTTTGAAAGAAATGCAATGGTGGATTTTATAATGCAGAATGTATTATTTCCACTCAGGACTTGTGTACCTCCTGGCAGATTGGATTATACTCTCAATGATCGACAGGCAGAAAAAGTTTCCAGTGTAGATTTATTTTTTTTAAAAGACATGGTCCAGGGCAGTGGTGGGTTCCTACCGGTGCGGTCCACTCTACCATACCGGTAGCGGCCGGCCGATTACACAATTTGTGTGCGACACCAGTCCGTCATCTTCACCGGTTGCCATCTTTTTTTCAGAATTTTTGGGCTTTTTTTGCTTCCTGCGCATGCGCGGAAGCAAAATCTTGCAAGGGGGTGCGCGTGCGTAGTGTGCACGCGCACGCATGAAACGTAGAGATGCACGTGCAGCGCACCGGTAGCAAGGTAAGAAAGCAACCCACCGCTGGTCCAGGGTATTTCATATATAGCAGCACAATTTCATACATAGCAACAAGACCACCATAGGGTCTAATATAAGTGTGCAGAAAGTGTGACCCAAGCCTACAACCTTCCGACGTTTTGGCCTGATGCATATGGTTGCGCTCATTAGTTGAAATGGACGTTCCCAAAACAAACTTTGGACTTGTCCACTTTTGGAGTACATCTATGAAATGTTGGTTTGAGCTCCAAGCTTGGTTATTTGGCTGCAAACGTTTCGTCCCCATTCGAGGAGACATCTTCAGTGCGCTTTGGATTGTGCTTGTCTGGGGGAGCACTGGCCTTTAAATACCTTTCTGAGTCCTGGTCTGATTTCAGGTGTGTGATTGGCTGGCTGTAGTTGCTGAGTCATAGTCCTTGGTTTTAAGTACCGTCTGTGTGATGCAAATTAGTGCGGGTGTTGTTGTTTGGATGTCTTCTGATGATGTCATGGTCTGGTTTCGGGTTGATTTGATCGGCTGTGTGTGATGTGATCCGATTTCTTGTGATCTGTTGAGTTATAACTTTGTTTGCAGCATGGCTGTTCGTTGGTCTTTAAATGCTGCCTGGGGATGAAACAATTGCAACCAAATCTCCAACCTTGGAGCTCAAACCAACAACATTTTATTTATTTATTTATTTATTTATTTATTTATTTATTTATTTATTTATTTATTTATTTATTTATTTATTTATTTATTTATTTATTTATTTATTGTTTGTCAAACATGTACAAGATAGTAGGTGTTTGTATAAACATAACATAAGCAAAGAAGTACAGATAAATGAGGACAATAGGACAGTAGGACAGGGACAGTAGGCACAGTGGTGCGCTTATGCACGCCCCTTACAGACCTCTTAGGAATGGGGTGAGGTTGACTGTAGACAGTCTAAGGTTAAAATTCTTGGGGTTTGGGGAAGAAACCACAGAGTCAGGTAGTGCATTCCAGGCATTGATCACTCTGTTGCTGAAGTCGTATTTTCTGCAGTCGAGTTTGGAGTGGTTTACATTAAGTTTGTATTTATTGCGTGCTCGTGTATTGTTGCGGTTGAAGCTGAAGTAATCATTGAGAGGAAGGACATTTTGGTATATGATTTTATGAATTACATTTAGATCAGATCGAAGGTGACGTAGTTCTAAATTGTCTAAGCCCAATATTTCAAGTCTGGTGGAATAAAGAATTCTGTTGTGAGCAGAGGAGTGGAGGACTCTTCTTGTGAAATATTTCTGGACTCTCTCGATTGTATCAATGTCCAATATGCAGTGCGGGTTCCAGACAGGTGAGCTGTAACTACCAGCCTGAGCTACTAATATTCAAAGACATTTCAAACATCACTGAAAGCCTGATAAAGCCCTCAAACTGACAGAAGTTGCACAAACTCCTGGTCTTCCAGAAGTCTGTGTACTCATTGCAGGAAGTAGACTTCAAATCTCTCTTCTACCTTTACCCTTCAATCTCCAGGAAGCGATATAAGGTAAGAATATGCCCAAATTCAAGATTCATCCTTCTTGCATCATATTGTGGGAGATTCTGGATAGGATTACCGTAATACTCTTTAGCACTTATTTAGATTCAATTCGATCCAAATAGAGATTGTTAATGATTCTGAGCCTGATTTGATTATGGTATTTATTTCAATAGGACTTCTTATCTCACTAATGTTAACAAAAGTTTTTTTTAAAAAAAGAATATAAAAGTCCCTGAAGGGACTAAACCACACCTGAGCTGTCCAATGTATTAGACTTCAGCTGACACTTTCCAGCCCTCATGGCTATAAGAATCCTGGGAATTACAAATAACCATTTATGACAGCAGCATTATATGATCCAGTGGGCTGGCCTTCCAGGCCCCATACACAGCAGCAAAAGTACTGCAAGTTTATTTCATGCTACCTTTACACAAGAATCTGATCTACTAATGGTCAAGGCAAATTGGTACTAAATAAGAGTCAATGGGGAGGCAGGTAGAAGTGGGACTAGACCTAGGTCTCTTGTGGGAGTGTAGTGACTCCAAACTTATGAATCATTTAATCACACTCAGGCTCAGCATGGTCATTTCACACATCACCCTGGTGGAATTTATGGGACATGGATTGCTCATCACAGATTAAAGAAAGAGAATATTATGAAATTGGTTCTCGCGCGCGCGAACCTTTTTTCCCTTGGGTGCCGAAAGTGCATGCGCGCGTGCTATCGCGCATGCGTGAGTGCCCACACCCATAATTCAATGCCTGGGGAGGGCAAAAACGGCCTCCCCCGCTCCCCTGGAGGGCAGAAATGGCCTGTTTCCCAACTTCTGGTGGGCCCGGTAGGCCCATTTTTCATCCTCCCCAGGCTCCAGAGGCTTCCCTGGAGCCTAGGGAGGGCAAAAACACCCTCCGGAAGCTGAAAACGCCCTCCCAGAGCTTCCATGCGAGCCAAAAATCAGCTGGCCGCATGCACATGTGCGCTGGAGCTGAGCTAGGCAATGGCTCGTGTGCCGGCAGATATGGCTCCGCGTGCCACCTGTGGCACCCGTGCCATAGGTTCGCCATCACTGCTTTAGGGCATCAACCAATTCATTTTCTTTGTAGAATCTGTTTTACCCTTCAGGACAACCAACCGCCATGGTAACTACGTAGACACCATCAGAAGTTCTTGCAAATAGAGCTTACTCTGTAAAATCCAGTGTTATGTTCACTTGAGCTGTTCTTCTGAAATGTGGCCTGCGTAGAGCTGATGGGGACACATTTACTGCAACAGTGACTGTTACACATAGACAAGCCAGGCAAACAAAGACAGGGCAATAAAAAGCAAAGTAAATTGATTCTTCTCCAGGGGAGCACCATTAGCTGGTGTCCTAATGTAAGACACTCTCTCTAATGAGCATTTCTAAGTAGAACAAACAGTTTCCTTTAAAAGTACATGAATTTTATACGATTTACAGCTAATTCTCTTTAATTCTGCCTGCATGAGCAGGTGATAAGAGAATGTGAAGCTAGTTAACAGCAACAAACGCTCAGGAAAAAAGCTTTCGTATATTCTTTTTAAAATTTGTATCCAGGCATTGGATAAATTAAACTTGGCATAGCATTCTGGAAGTCATAGCAAAGCCTGGTGCTCACTCTTACCTCTGTATCTTTTGATAGAGCACAGATTTTATAATTGCTTGGAAGAGGAAACAGAACCGCTTTCATTAGATAACTTAGAGCTACGTCGCCTTCGATCTGATCTAAATGTAGTTCACAAAATCATTTGCCACAATGTCCTACCTGTCAATGAATACTTCAGCTTCAACCGCAACAATACACGAGCACACAATAGATTCAAACTTAATGTAAACCGCTCCAAACTCGACTTCAGAAAATACGACTTCAGCAACAGAGTGATCAATGCCTGGAATGCACTACCTGACTCTGTGGTTTCTTCCCCAAACCCCAAAAACTTTAACCTTAGACTGTCTACAGTTGACCTCTCCCCATTCCTAAGAGGTCTGTAAGGGGCGTGCATAAGCGCACCATCGTGCCTACCGTCTCTGTCCTTCTCTCCTATTGTCCAAATTTACCTGTACCTACTTTGCTTTTGTATATGTTTGTTTGTTTGTTTGTTTGTTTGTTTGTTTGTTTGTTTGTTTGTTTATTTATTTATGTAATCGTTCTTATATCCCGTGGGACTCAGGGCGGCGTACAACATAATAGAAGAACAATACCATACGTATTATCTTGTACACGTTTTGACAAATAAAATAAATAAATAAAAATAAAATAAAAAGTAGTTTTGACTCAGGGCTAGCTTACAAATACATCACTTGATGCCTGCAGTGAGAGTGCCATGAAAGATATCTGGTGCAAAGATAGCAATGGCAATAGCACTTAGACTTACCGTATTTTTCAGAGTATAAGACGCACTTCCCCCCCAAAAAAGTGGGTGGAAATGTCTGTGTGTCTTATACAGCGAATGTTGCCGAAGCCCTGCCCACTCGCCAGCCCCCACCCTTCAGCCATTTTCAGCCTCTGCGTATCACATTTTTGGCCTCTGCATGCCCCGTTTACGACCGTTCTGGGCTGCGGGGATCGCCACAGCCCATCGCTGCCGATTGCTGCCTCTGCGCATTGCGTTTTCGGCCTCCAGTTGTCGCATTTTTGGCCGATCCCCGCTGTCTGGAACAGGCCAAAAACATGATGCACAGAGGCCAAAAACGGAGTGGGCGGATGCCGAAAACACGACGCGCAGAGGCTGAAAATGTGATGTGCGGAGGCGGCGATCGGCGGCAATGTGCTGTGGCGATCCCCACTGCCTGGAACAGCTGAAAACACAATGCGCAGTGGCCAAAAATGGGGTGTGTGGAGGCCGAAAATGCAACGTACGGAGGCTGAAAATGCAATGCATAGAGGCGCCAATGGGCTGTGGCGATCCCCGCAGCCTGGAACAGTTGATTGGTGGTATTCCGGGAGGCCAATCCAACTGCCAATCAGCTGCTTGTGCTGAATCAGACTGCGATAACATGCTGAAGCTGACCAGGCTGTTTGCTGTAAGGATGCTAGCCAGATGAATACTGCTGGATACTGGTAGGCAGAGGCAGAATTTTTTTTCTTGCTTTCCTCTCCAAAAATTAATGCGCATCTTATACTCTGGAGCATCTTATACTCTGAAAAATACAGTATATACCACTTTACAGTGCTTTACAGCCCCCTCTAAGCGGTTTACAGAGTCAGCATTCTAGGTCCTCATTTTACTCACCTCGGAAGGATGGAAGGCTGAGTCAACCTTGAACCTGGTGAGATTCGATCTGCCAAATTGTAGGCAGCTGGTAGTCAGCAGAAGTAGCCTGCAGTACTGCACTCTAACCACTGCGCCACCGTGGCTCAGAAGATGGGTGTATAACTCAACAAAATGAGAAGGACGAACACACGGCTACCTCACTATGTTCTGAATTAATGAAAGTGGGAGGGTTCTGATCTTTTCCCTTCCCTTCCTAGAATATATATCTCAACAAAGAACATGCTTATACCATACATCTATAGATCCAAATTTCACACCCCTCTATATCTGAGGTTTGAATCCTCCATTCCATGACCCAGCATTAAACAGAAACATTTAGGAATCACTTGGAGAATGGAATGATAATTTTAGGCAGTTGTCTGTGAATTTTGAGAGTGCCTATTAGTTACTTACTCCTACTTAACCCTTAATTTTTTTTCTGTTGCTCAATTGGGTTCGATTCTTGGAGACTGTCTAAACAAGTCCCTGCAGTTTTCTTGGCAAGGTTTTTCAGAGAGGTTTTCAACTGCCTCCTTCCTAGGCCTACTACACCATTGCTCACCTTTATTCTTTGTGCCTAAAGTGGTACTAGAATTCACAGTCTCCCGTTTTCTAACCTGATCCCTTAACTCAGTGTTTCTCAACCTTGGCAGTTTGAAGATGTGTGGACTTCAACTCCCAGAATTCCCCAGCCAGCGTTGCTGGCTGTGGAATTCTGGGAGTTGAAGTCCACACATCTTCAAACTGCCAAGGTTGAGAAACACTGCCTTAACTACTACATTAAAATGGCTCTTTCACTCCTTAATAAGTTGTAGGTAATAAATTATATGGCATAGTTACTTTAATCCTTGAAACTTAATTGATGCATCTTCTCTTCTTCTTTTCATGTACTTGTTAATCTTGATTTCCAAGAAAAAAATAAATAAAAATAGATGTGAACCAAAATGAAGAGCCTGAAGAGACATATTTTACAAAGAGGTTTCACATATACGTCTAGGAAGTGGATAATACCCGTATTTCCCCGAAAATAAGACCCTGTCTTATTTATTTTTTTGCCACCAAAAAAGGCACCAGGTCTTATTTCCGGGGGGATGTCGTCCACTGACTCACCTCATTTGCGTGCGTCGCCCCGGCCTCCTTTTTGCTGTCAAAAGAGCTGAGGTGGCACAGCGGTTAGAGTGGGGTACTGCAGGCCACTTCAGCTGACTGTGATCCGCAGGTCAGCGGTTCAAATCTCACCGGCTCAAGGTTGACTCAGCCTTCCATCCTTCCGAGGTAGGTAAAATGAGGACCCAGATTGTTGGGGGGCAATATAAATATACATTGCTTACTGGTGTAAACCGCTTAGAGAGTGCTTGCACTGTGAGGCGGTATATAAATCTCACAAATAAATAAATAAATAAATAAATAAATAAATAAATAAATAAATAAATAAATAAATAAATAATAAATAAATAATAAATAAATAAATAAATAAATAAATAAATAAAAAATAAAAGCCTTCAGGAACGTCTTCTGCAGCCGGCAAGGCCAGCAAGGCTTTTCTGAAGGCCTCTGAAGCTGATAACAGAGCCCTGGATCGATCCAGAGCTCTGTTATTGGCTGCAGAGGCCTTCAGGAAAGCCTTGCCAGCCTTGCCAACTGCAGAAGAAGTTGGCAAGAAGTTGGCTGGTAAGGCAGGTGTCGGGGTATGCAAGGCCTGGCTGCAACTGTCCGAAGGTAAGTAGTAGGGCAGCTCCACCTCCCCATCCCCACCCTAGCTTAATTTTTACCTGTGCACTCTGGAGTGGGCTGGGTCTTAATTAGGGCTTATTTTGGGGGTACGTGTAAAAATCAATTATATTGGGCGCATGTGTAAAAATCAAGCTAGGACTTACTTTCGGGGCAGGTCGTATTTTCTGGGAAACATGGTATATTTCTGCTGAAAAATGCAATTCAATCAAAAAAAAGTTCCTGTGCAAAATGTAATAATTGCCTTCAGTGGAGGGTTCCCAAATTTTTTACTACCACTCTGTGGGCGTGGCTTATTTTGTGGGTGTGGCTTGATGGTCATGTGACCGGGTGGGAGTGGCTTGATGGTCATGTGACTGGGTGGGAGTGGCTTGACGGTCATGTGACCGGGTGGGGGTGGCTTAAAAGTCATGTGACTGGGTGGGAGTTGCTTGCCGGCCATGTCACCAGGTGGGGGGGTGGCTTGACAGTCATGTGACTGGGTAGGAGTGGCTTGACAGTCATGTGACCGGGTGGGTGTGGCCAATTCAATGTCACTCACGTCAAGGGGTGCCTCACCTGGCCCCTCCCCTCCCAGCCATTCCTTGTCACACCCAGCCTCAATGAATCTACAGTTCTGTAAAAATATTGTTCACCATTTTTCAACTTTATTATCTACATACTATAAATGTACTTTCATGGACCACTGAAAGGAGGAAATGGCTCACATGCTTTGCCCAAGGGTTTGATAGGCAACAGGCTTTTAAGGGGCTGCCAGAAATAAGGGGGGGGGGCAATGTATTTTCCAAAGTACCAAAAGGCAAACAAGAAGCAATGGATGGAAACTGAACAGAGAGAAGCAACCTAAAACTAGGGAGAAACTTCCTGACAGTGAGAACCAAAATAGAAATATTTCAATCATAATTTCAGATATAAAAAGCCATTCATGTAATATAACCTGCATATTGTTCAAAACAGTAATTAGTATTATGGCTGATGTGGCTGGTTATGGAATATCATATTAAGCTGGACTTATGCAACCTGATGTACAAAATAAACACACATATATTTATGCTCTGGACTATAGACATTGAATGCATGTAAATCTCTGAAAAATATGTGGTAGCCCTGGGCAAAAGAAAGGCAGTGAAATCACTCTACTGTAAAATAGTATAAAATATTAACACATAATAAATAATGGAACAATTAAAAATAATAGTAGAGTTTTCTTTCTCTCTCTCTCTCCCCCTTCCTTTCTCTTTCTTCCTCTTTCTTTCTCTCCTCACTCTCTCTCCTTTCCTCTTTCTTTCTTTCTCTGTCTCTGTCTCTTTTTTTCTTTCTCTGTCTCTTTTTTTTCTTTCTTTCTTTTTAAATCACTCTAAGGTTTGATGAAAGCAGTCACAAGCTTAGGGTGAATTAAGTCTTTCTCAAAAACTTAAACCAGGATTCCAACAAAAACCTCTAGGTCAGCATCAAACAAGGAATGGAAGGCAAGCCAGGCTAGGAGGCATCAGAAAGGAAGGCTAGGATGAGGGATGTCTATGGGGATTCTCGGTCATCCAGGTTGCCACAAAGATGCTTTTTTTTTTCAAGAGGCAGCTGGACTTCCTGCTTTTTCTTCTAAGACCTTTCGCTTCTCCTCCAAGAAGCTTCTTCAGCTCCTCCCAGAGCAGAGGTCTTCAAACTTGGCAACTTTAAGACGTGTGGACTTCAACTCCCAGAATTCCTCAGCCAGCAAAGTTGAAGTGCACAAGTCTTAAAATTGCCAAGCTTTGAGACCCCTGCAAATTATCTCCTCCCTGAGAGCTCTCAGGGAGAAAGCAGCAATCACTAAAGTTCAGCTACACAAGAGCCATAAATTAGGCTTGTTTGACAAAGATCACAAGAGTGCTTCTTACCAGGAATCTCTGTCTCTGTCTGTCTCTGTCTCTGTCTCTGTCTCTCTCTCTCTCTCTCTCTCACACACACACACACACACACACACACACACTCCCCCCTCTCCCTCCCTCCCTTCATCTCTCTGTATGTGTGTGTTTCCACTCATTCTACAAAGGATCCATCAGCGTTTCCAAACTCCCTTTGCCCCTTCCGGCAGCAAATTTGGAGTAGGTCTCTCAAAAATATCTCTGGCTCTCCGATCAGGTGGGGTGGGGAGGGGTGAGAGGTGTTTTGGCCAGATCTGGAACGGAGCCACATTTTTTTTTTCTCTCTCCCCCCTCTCCTTGCAGAAAAGGAAGATCGAAAATGAGCTAACAGGAATCTGCTTCTCTAGTCGGGGCAAGGCTGGGGGTTAAGACTTGTGGACTTCAACTCCCAGAATTCCCCAGCCAGCATAGCTAAATAAATAAACTAACTTTGTGCTGCTGCCTGCCTGCCTGCCCACCCTGGCTCTGCTGAGAATAAACGTTGCCCAGAATCATTTGGGCTGGAAGAAAAACCCACCCACCTCATCCCTTTATCCACTCGTCTTTCTGCTTTCCCCGTTGCATTCCTGATTCCTCCTGTTGCCTTTTTTCCCCCTTCAGTAAAGTTTTGCTTTGCAGAGCCACAAATAACTCACGTGGGGAGGAACTGTTGGGTTATCTTTTGAAATTCAGCAGCGCTGCTACAAAACTGGGAGGTTTCCTCATACTGATTATTTCTCCTGGCCAGTCCCTTCCCTTCCTTTCCTGTTAGGAGAGCCAGCCGGTGGTTCTCCTCCAGAATCCCGGCTGTGGGAAACGCCGGGGAAGGCTGCTGAAGGGGGGGGGGGGGAACGGAGATAGCTCCTGCCTCCCCTCAGCAATCAGAGAAGCTCCCAACGTGCAGAAATGCCTGGGATCTGGGATCGTTGCTGGCCGTTTTAGAGCTTCTCTGACTGCTGAAGTGGGGGGGAAGAAACGGGGATAGCTCCTGCTGGGCGGTCCCCCTCCCTTCAGCAATCAGAGAAGCTCCCAACGTGCAGAAATGCCTGGGATAGTTGCTGGCCGTTTAAAAGCTTCTCTGACTGCTGAAGTGGGGGGGGGGGAACCGGGATAGCTCAGGAGTGGGTTTTGACTTACCTCCTACCAGTTTGCTTCCTCCTGCCATGCGGTGCAAAAAACAAAGCCGGAAAACAGATGGGGGCCGCATGCACAGTGCTGGAACTCGGCTTCTGTGCATGCTCAGAAGGGGGAAATTGTTTTTTTAAAAAAACGCCCAAAACGAAATGGCAACGCATGCCCAGTGCCTAAAACTCGCGCATGCTCATTAGAAGAAAAAAATAAAAAAAATCCCAAAAAATTCAAAAAAAATTCGGGAGAAAAAATGGCGGTGCCCAGGGACCGGGACCGGCTGATGACGTCACCAGCAGGCTACTACCGGTGCGCCCGCACCGGGGCGCACCGGGACGAACCCACTACTGATTGCCTTCACTCTGATTTGGCTTTCTGTCATCATGATACAGATACAATTGACTGACTATGTATCATAATCTGCATAATGACAGCATTTCATATTTGCATTCTGTTTTAGCTAACTGTCCCTATCAGGTAGCTAACTGTTGTGTGTCATAACACTATCTATACATACTTTGGTTAAGGCCACCTCAAATAAATACTGCCATTAAAAAAATGTTAAGAAGGAAATGCTTGTGCAAAACCTCAAAAGACCAATGTTTTACTCCAATGTAAGTAAAGAAAACTACCAAAATCATAATAGAGACCTGACATGGGGAATCAAAAATCTGAGCAAACACATAGATTTAACCCCCAAATTTATTTGAAAAATACAAGATTATGTTGGAATATTCATGACTGGGAGAGCCATGTGATTGAGTCAGCCAATCGGGCTGAAGTGTTAATTGAGCATGTCCAGAAACTTAGCAAGAAGAAGGGCGTGGTTTAGTCAGTCCACCATTAAAGATTGCTGTGAAAACAAAGTGTGGTATTGTAAATGTTTTATTCTACTTATAAAGAAGTTATTTGAATCAGCAAAATGCAGTTATCTTGTGAAGCTTCTGATTTATTGCGTAATTCTGACAGATTATCATCTCAAATGTACTTTATTTTTCCCCGAGGAAGAAGAAGTCCACGTTCTGGATTGAGAGGACCATTGGTTTGAAAGAGGAGTAAAAGAGGCCATTTATGTTAACAATGAGCAGTCCTCTCTCAACAGAGGGGGAAGGGTATGGCATCACCTATCACCTATCTCCTGTCTACAACGCAACCCTCACAGAAGTCCCAAGAAGATTCTATCCCCATTTGCAAACTCTGTTACAGGTGACCATGCGGGCACAAATAAATTCCCAAGTGGTCTCAAGAGCTCTCCGAAAGGGTGCTAATGACCAGATGACTGCAAAGAAATATGATCCTTCCATCCCACCCAGTGGCGGGTTGCTGCCGGTTCAGACCGGTTTGCCCATATCAGTGGCGGAAATTTGCCACCGTTCCCTGAACCTGTAGCGATGGCCGGCTGGCCACGCCCCAGAACCAGTCCTCCGGTCGCCGCTCCTTGAAAGCGGCTGCATGCGCAGAGGGTCATTTCCATGCACTTCCGACGCAATGCAAACCGGTAAGAAAGGTAAGTAGAACTCACCTCTGATCCCACCCCCATCCTGTCAGAACTAATCCTTCCATCGCCCCCACCATTCTACCAGAACCGATGAAGTTTCTTGGATGAGAAGTGAAACATCTTCTTCCTCAGGGAAAAAAACAGTCCATCTGCCTTTTGAAAAAACACCTTTGAGACAAATATGACCTGGATGACTAAGAATCTTCACAGACACTAGATTATCATAAATACAATGATTTTCCTCTTCACACCTAATTACAATTCCTTTTGGGCTATTCTCATCCTTTCAGAGTTTTTGTGGTTTTGGGTACTCACATCATGATATAGCATAGACTGGTTTCCACATTTTCCTTCTGTTTGAACTGTGAGATTGGCTTCTAATAAAAAAGAGTATCTATTAAGTCAATCTATTAATATTTGAAATTATTTGCAATCAGCTTAACTGGCATCCTTATTTTTAAAAAATTATGAAGACTCAAACTTTGCTCTTCCATATAATTCAGTTGGATTTAGCTAGATTTAGGAGAATATTCCAGTGAAATGAAATGAAATTTGTATTTCCCCCCCTAAAGTTTAATTTCAAATGCTGAAATTTGCTGACATGGTTTATTTTTTTTCCTGATCAAGATGTAAAATGGGTGTTTTAAATTAAACACAACAATTTTACTAGCCAAGAAACAAATATTAAGAACTTACTCCAAAAGCAAAAAAGAGACCAAATATTTTAGCCCTTCAAGGAAATCCTCAGAAGTTTGGAAAAATTTTTTTTGCAGTGCCCATCATACCAAAATCTATAGTTCATAAAGTTAGTTTACTCTATTGATTAGCCCTTGGGCCATATCAAAGTGCAGAGTTCCAGACACACATTATTACTAAAATCTGATAAAAAACAATTTAAAATGGAATTGGATTAAAAAAAATTGAAAATGAAATTGGAATAAAATACAGTTTAAAATAAAATTGGAATAAAATACAGTTTAAAATGAAATTGGAATAAAATACAATAATTTAATATATAGATAAATAAAATATGATAAAATTATATTTCAGTATCACCCCTACAGTCTACCCCAATCAGTCCCAAGTATGCTGATCTCAACCAAACCATTTTGCTCAAGTACTGTGCTGTGTTAAATGTTATTTTCAGATTCTGGCCGCACATAAGGTAAGTATGTGGGGATCCCAATGGATCATTTATTTAGTATATAAACCAAGGTACCTGTCTCTCACCTTCTTATACAGGCAACAATCAAATAGGATGTGAGCCAGGTCTTCTACCTATGCCGCTCCAAAAATACAGAGACATCCATTGTAGGGTATAGAATGGAATCTCCCATATCTGACCATTGTGTTGAGCTGTTTGAATCTCACTCACATAAATATCTCCCTAAAATGTTTTGGCAGTTGTAACTTTAAATAGCTGTCTATTTGAAAAGTATGTTTGTATTTGCTCAGCCGTTTCAAGTTACCCACCTTACTAAGAATAGCTATATCACTTTGTGCTTCTATATCCTTAATACTTTGGGCAGCTCTTTTTTTAAATCGTTCCCCTGCTATACTTCAAAAATCACCATGGTTTTGGTCCACATATCAGTCTTCTACTGCCAAGTCTGTCAAAAGTCATCTGGAGCTGAGTAGAAATTTACTTCACTTCCACCCATCTTTAAGTTTTGAGGATTTGTTTTGTGGACTTGTTCCTGAGCAATGGTGAGCAATGAGGAAGAAGCCTGGCATTGGGTTCAATTTGAGAACATCTGCCCACATTTTCTGCAGAGCTGCAGCATATCCGATGAAAGGATGGCTTTGGTGAGCATAGACAAAGAGCAAATGATGAAATATGGGTCATCATAGCTTTATGCGAATGATGTGAAACATCCTGTGACAGGAAAGATACAGATTCCATAATTCATTTCTGTGCTGGCCATTGATCAAATATAGGTCATTTGTGTTGTCATTATTCATGTCATCTGCTTGGGGAATGACATCATGATAACATTATTCCAAAGTTGTTCTGAACTGGTGTAAAACCCCATGTGACACTGGTCCTTAATCATAATCAAGCAAATCAAGTTTGGCTTAGTACAGTATGTATGTGAACCTAATATAGAACCCCATATTTGATTCCTTTTGGCAGAAATGTAGACTTGAAGCATTTCTGTTATCCGGTCACACACACCCCTCTCGCCATGTGTGAGGGTAACATTGCCTACTCCATCTCCAATTATTGCCTCAGACTTGCAGTTGTGACGCCTCTCAAGTTCAATTACAAGGAAATACTCTGGAAGGAGGAAAGAGTGAGTCAGAGGGCAGAGGGGAGTGGTCCAGCTAGGAGCAAGGAGCAAGAAAAGAACAAAGAGGTACAGAGTCTACCAGAAACATTTTGTTACACCATTTATGAGCAGAAAGAGAACTTTCAATCAAGAGTCCAAGAAGATCATGACCAATTGGAAGAGAGGCAAAGCAAATGGATGAAACTACTTGGAGCAAAGGAAACTGATGCGAGCAAAGTTCTGGGTAAACCAACAGCCATATGATGCTTTTTCATACCCAGAGCATTAGAAAAGCAAATAAATAAAGAGAAGTGGAGAAGAGGAGAGAGGAGAGGGGAGAGGAGGAGAGGAAAAGGGAGGAGAAGGAAGTAGAGAGCGGAAAGGAGAGAGATAAATATATAGAATGTTATGGTACAACTATAAAAATAATGGTTATAACTTTGGTTATAATATGCATTTAAAAGAGACTATAATGTATGTTTAAGAGAATACTGCTTATAATCAGGGTGTATAACACTATGTATACTTAAAAAGAACGGGATACAGCCAGTACACTGTCATTGCATAACTGGAAATGTGATGTATTATAAAGAAAAATGCATAATAAAAATATTTATTAAAAAAATAGAAAAGCAAATAAAGCAGGGGTGTCAAACTCAAGGCCTGCGGGCCGGATCCGACCCAAGGAGTGCTTATATCTGGCCCACGGGGCCAGCCTGGAAATAGCAAAGGACTGGCCCACGGTGCCTCTGCTAGCAAAAATGGGGTGCACAAACAGTTTTGGCCTCCAGAGTGCTGCACGAGGTCTTCAAGGCCCAAAACGGGGCCTCCGGAGTGCTGCAAGAAGCCGTCCTTGACTCAGAAGGTTATAAAAAGGAAGAAAGGTAAAATATTTTACCTTTCAGGCTTGCAGGATTCTGCTACTATAGCCTATGTCAATAATTTATAATCCTAGTTGTGACGTACGCAGGAAAATTTGCATATTGGCCACTGATTGGTTAAGCACACGGCGGGAGTTTTAAACGGATGCCAGTGGTTGGCCGGCTTCAGGCAAGCCCTTAAAAGCGGCTTGCCTGGAGCTTGCCGGCATTCAGTATTCGCTACAGCTATGATAGAAATAAAGTGCTGAACCGTTGCTGTGGCTCGTCTCTTCATTTGCGCACAAATCTAACACTGGCGACGAAACTAGTCTTCCTATGGAGTCAGTTTCTTGATCTGGTCTCTCTCTCTCATAAGGTGATCAAGTAGAGCAAATAAGTATTAAAAAAACAAAACCACAGAAATGTATGCCTCTCTATTTTTATAAGTGTATAAAACCATGTGTATGGAGGTGCGGTCCTGTGTCATGCCCACCATGGCCACACCCCCTGGCCATGCCCACCATGGCCACACCCACGCCTGCCCGCCCACCGCCCTCCAAGGTCAATCACAATGAAATTGAGTTTGACACCCCTGAAATTGGTGTCAATTGATGATGTGTATAGGATCTGTCCATTGAAATACCTCAAGCTTGAAACAGAGAGAGCCATATTGTTCCATCAAATTGTTAGTGCACTTTGTGTATAAATTGTAAATATTTTTATAGTGCAAATAGAAAAGTATCACTGTTTTGACCTAGAAATGTACCGGTACATTAAATGGGTGGAATTGGAACAGTGTTGAAATAATAGTTTGATGCTGCAGTCTTGCTACCTTAACAATACTGTATCCGTGGTCTTAGGCCTTTGAAAAAGCAATCAGAAAGCCAAGTGGGTGAATCCAGTGGTAACCTCTTTATGGTGAAAGAATTGTTCTGCTGGCAATTTTGAAGAATTTTCATGTTTAGTTAAAGAAGATGCAGATATTAGAATAAATAATATCATTCTTAAATTCATTGAAGGAAAAAAAATCTTCTCTTTTTCCAATTCAGCAAGTTTATTTATTTATTCATTTATTTATTCGAAGTTCTTCTATGCCGCCCTACTCCCTTAGGACTCAGGGCGGCGTACAACATTTTAGGGAACATCAAATAAATTGTTAAAAACAATTTAAAACAATTTAAAAAAACATACACATCATATATACATGGGGGAGACGTCAGATGGAAGGTCGTCTCAAAATCACCCCGCCTGCAGGAAGAGCCATGTCTTAATGGCTTTTCGGAAGGCCAGCAGGGTGGGGATGATTCAGATCTCTGGGGGAAGTTGGTTCCAGAGAGCAGGGGCCCCTACAGAGAAGGCCCTCCCCCTAGGCCCCGCCAGTCAGCACTGTTTGGCTGACGGGACCTGGAGGAGACCCACTCTGTGGGACCTGACCGGTCGAAGGGAAGTATGAGGTAGTTTCATGCCCTTGCTCCTAGCATTCTATAGTAGTGTTAATAAGTATAGACTTCAACTTCCAGAATTCTCCAGCTGTTTGAGGAAAGTAACAAACATCTGACAAACAAACCTTTTATAAATTTCTGTTCTCTTAGAAAACAAGACCACAGACTCATTGTGTTTAGAAATCAGCCCTTTTTTCTAGGACAGGTTATGGGCCTGGTGCTCCATAACAGCCTTCCCCAAACTGCTTCCTCCCCAAACTACTATTTTATGATTTTTCCCAGTTATTCACTGGTTACAGTAAATAAGGAACACAACAACAAATAACAAAGATTGTTTAAAAAAATACTGTATGGCCAGGTATAGTCAGGTTATTGAAACTACAAGTTAAGTTTCTGTCCAGCTCCATCATTTGATAGTGCCTTTCCCTACAAATAACATGTTAATACTTGTATTAGGTTTGGGACTGATTTTTAAAACAAATAGTGCTTAGAAGAATTATTGCAATAGTGTTATTTAAATATATATTGTTATTGAAAATCCTGTTGATTCTTTCATTGTTCTGTTTTTACTGCTTATTTACCTTATGCACTATGAATTGGCTTGAATGCTATTTTGCAAAATATCAAGCAAATTAAAATGTAGTTTAATCTTTCAAAGAAACATCTATATCAAATTTCTTTTTTTAAGTGGATTTAGATCTGCATTCAGCCAATGTATAACGACATTAATTGTCTCTCTGAATTTTTAAATTTGATATCATAAAGATTGCTAAGATAAACTCATTTTACAAACTGATTGTCAGCACTAATATACGCCAGTGGCAGGAGATTTTACTAAGGGTCTGTTCATTTTTCTTACACCCTAAGCATAAAACTAGCTATAGTAACTGGAAGTAAATATGTATTTGGAAGAAAGTTAACAGGTCATAATCTAGTTCTTAATCTACTCAACCCAACAAATGGAAAAAGTTTGTCAGAGGTTTCAAAAAGATAAAGATACCCTTTGCTTTTGGTCATTACACAAACATGTTCATGTTCAGGGTTCATGTAGCTTTACTGATAACTTTACAAATATGGTTTGCTATTGCCAGTATTCCCCTCCTCCTCCTCCTCCTCCTCCTCCTCCTCCTCCTCCTCCTCCTCCTCCTCCTCCTCCTCCTCCTCCTCCTCCTCCTCCTCACATTCTAGTCTAAATTCTTGTGTTTTCCTGTGTTCACAACCCTATTTAATCTCTCTAGATCCATGATGGCAAACCTATGGCAAGCATGCCACAGGTGGCACGTGGAGCCATATCTGAAGGCATGCGAGGCGTTGCCCTATGTCAGCTCCAGTGCGCATGTCCTCACTGGCCAGCTGATTTTTGGCGTTCCAGACGGTGGGGGAAGCCGTTTTCACCTGCCAGGCTTCAGGAAAGCCTTTGGAGCCTGTGGATGGCGAAAAACGGCCACACGGCCCAACAGGAAGTTCGTTTCCGAACTTCTGGTTGGGCCATTGGGCCATTCTTCACTTTTCCCAGGCTTCAGGAGGCTTTCCTGAAGCTTGGGGAGAGTGAAAAACGGCCCAATGGCCCAACCGGAAGTTCAAAGTTCCGGTAGACCCGTTGGGTCCGTTTTTCGCCATCCACAGGCTCCGGAGGCTTTCCTGAAGCCTGGGGAGGGCGAAAATGGCCTTCTCCCCCCCAACGGGCCTAACGGAAGTCCGGGGGCTTCAGTGAGATCTGTGCGCATGTGCAGGGGGGCAGCAGGGTGTGTGTGTGCACACGTGCACGGGGTGAGGGCATTGCATTATGGGTGTGGGCACCCGAGCAAAAAAAGGTTCGCCATCACTGCTCTAGATGAAAGGATTGCCCAATATTTGAGCAATTGCCATATATTTGTCAGAGTAATGATGATTTAAGGCTGTAAACTGACATGCTGATGCAATGAGAATGAGTCAGCAGGGTTACTGTCACTTTAAGAAGCTTTCTATATAAGGGAGACCATGTGAGGGCGTCTCTCTCTCTCTCTTCGTGTATCTCTCTCCTCATGTATCTCTCTCCTCGTGTATCTCTCTCCTCATCGTGTTTTATCTGCATTGTAGTTCTCCATGTAGAGTTGAAGATTGATTGCTTGTCTGGTATGTGCCTACCACGTGTATGTATGTATATAGAAGTCTTGTGGTGAGTGATACCCTAAGTCTAGCATTGCTCAACAGGCTATTTGGAACCCTGACATCTTGTATATAAACCACTGTTTGTAAGACAAACCTCTGTGTACTGTATTTTGCTCCTGGGTTGTCTCAAAATAGTAGTCACGCTGTTCACACTCTGACAATATTTCTATTATCTAATGAACTGTCTCATCCCAATTTCATCAACCCAGGCAGGCAGGGAGGGCATGTTATGGATCCCATTGGTTAAAGAATTTTCTGATGGAATCTAGGAAGAGATCCTTCCCTCCTGTCACCCCCGCTCTATGAAACAGCTTGATTCCAGAAGCAAGGCAGGCCCCCATTCTCCAGGGCTTCCAGAATAGTATTAAGAGAAGACCTGTCTTTGCCAAGTGGCCTGGAGGTCCAAGAGTGCTAGGTAACTCTGGGCATGGTTGGGGAGGCTGAAAGCGCTCCCTCTCCCCTTTTAACTTTGTCCTTTTAATTTTGTTTTAATCAAGTTTTTAACTTCTTTTTACCTACAGTATAGCTTTTATATCTGTCACGATGTGAAAATTGCCAGTTGTGCATCTCTACGATTTCTAGGTTTACTGTATTTCCTAATCAAGCAGATATGTGATATGTTTTACTAAGCATGCGTGCATTCCAGGAGTTTGTCTCCTCCTACTTTTTTTTCTCCTTCGAAGCCTCGCCCGAGGCAGACGTGAACTCTTAGCTGAGAAAATGTAGCTTATTAAAGGTTTATATTCTTTTGTTACTTTTGTACTAAAATAAATATTTTGTTAATTAGAATTGAATCTTGGTTTTATTTTCTAAGTACGAATGACTTCAGGGAAGCAAGATCCTATATCACCTCTTGATAGGAAAATTTCGGATAGGAATATCCGACAATATCATTTTACTTTTCTATCTGCAAACAGCCCAGAGGCATGCAAGTGGGCATGCAAATTTCTATCAATAGAAATTTGATAAATAAACTAAAATTTTCAGTGTATTGTTTCTAGCAGAAAACAGAGAGGATCTTTCTTATCACATGTTATTATTTAATGATTTCAGCCTGGGTGCTTTGCCATGCAGGATGCTCAGACTCAGACAGGGTGTAAATCAGCATTTAAGTTCTGTGCAGCTTCTACTTCTTTCCATCCATATGTTCAGCAATTTAAAAGTACATTTTATAATCAGAAAATAATGTGAGTTACTTTGGAAGGGAATACTGTGCTGGGTATGTATGTACACACAAATTAATCAATCAACATAACCAAAACCCAACAACCCCCATGCCTTTTCCAAAAGATATTCATAATACTTTTATCAAAAGAATGACAACTCTCAGGCACCATAAGATTTATTATGTCTGTGTTTTAATTTATAAACCTGACACTATCTTGGCTGATAAATCCTGATAATATGCTGCATGCACTTGTGATAAAAATTGCTTGCCAAGTGGTGACACCTGGCTGCCTCTGCAAATAGACCAGGGAGCTCCCTTAATTCTAAAGGAATGTTGTTCTGATTTAATATAATAGATTCTATAATAATATAATATAATATAATATAGTATAGTATAGTATAGTATAGTATAGTATCGTATCGTATCGTATCGTATCGTATCGTATTGTATTGTATCGTATCGCAACGCATCATAATGTAATGTAATATCATATCATATCATATCATTATAATATATCATAATGTTATATGTTATATGATATGATATGATATGATATGTTATATGATATGATATGATATCATATCATATCATATCATATCATATAACAATACAATGCAATGCAATACAATGCAATACAATACAATACAATACAATACAATACAATATATAATAGATTCTATTATATTAATGGTTCATAAAAAGCTTTAGTTCAAAATAAGGTTCAAACAAACAACTATATTAAACATAGTTCTTTGCTTGCTATCTTAACTACAACAATTCCTTAAAAACAAGTCTTCGCTAAAAAGTATTACAGGCATGGAAGACACCTGGCCATTCAAATATTGATAAACTGCAATTCTAGAGTCCCTCACCTTGACCAAGCTATCTGATAACTGCTGGAGCTGTAGTTCAATACGTTCTTAACTAAACACAAATTGGACCATTGCAATGGTGGTCATACAAACATTGCCACCCACCAATGATGGAAATGGGTGGCTGTAGAAATTAAATCAAGGAGACTTTCAAGCTAGAACTCAAGGAGAGATACAACCTAGAACTAAGGAGACATTTCCTGACAATTAGAACAATCAGTGGAACGACTTACTTCCAGAAGTTGTGGGTGCTCCAACACTGGATGTTTTTAAGAAGAGACTGGACAACCTTTTGTCCGAAATGGTACAGGATTTCCTGCCTAAGCAGAGGGTTGGACAAGAAGACATTGAACATCTCTTCCAACTCTATTATTCTGTTATTTTGTTATATACCGAATGAATGAATGAATGCATACATACATGCATAGATACACTCATACATAAATTTAGTTCATTTGTAGTATTGTGATCTATCAAAGTGGCCTGCCTTGCACTCAAGCTTGTGAGATATCATGGGTGGTTTCCTTTGCAAAGTAAGTAACGCTATTCAAAGTACAAAAAATACAATTCAATTCAATTCAATTCAATTCAATACAATACAATACAATACAATACAATACAATACAATACAATACAATACAATACAATACAATACAATACAATACAATACAATACAATACAATTTACTGACCCCTCGCATTCTGGACATAAACTGTTTCAACTCCTACCCTCAAAACAACGCTATAGAGCATTGCACACCAAGACAACTAGACACAAGAACAGTTTTTCCCCAAATGCCATCACTCTGCTAAATAAATAATTTCCTCACCACTGTCTAACTCAGGGGTAGGCAAAGTTGGCTCTTCTATGACTCATGGACTTCAACTCCCAGAATTCCTGAGTTAGCATGATTGGCTCAGAAAGTCTGGGAGTTGAAGTCCATGAGTCATAGAAGAGCCAACTTTGCCTACCCCTGGTCTAACTATTCACTAAGGCTGCATTACTATTACTATTAGTCTTCTCATTGTTCCTATCACCCATCTCCTCCCACTTATAACTTGTTGCTTGTATCCTTACGATTTATATCAATATTGATTGTTTCCTGATTGCTTATTTATACCCTATGAAATCATTAAGTGTTGTACCTCATGATTCTTGACAAATGTATCCTTTCTTTTATGTACACTGAGAGCATATGCACCAAAGACAAATTCCTTGTGTGTCCAATCACACTTGGCCAATAAATAATTCTATCTATCTATCTATCTATCTATCTATCTATCTATCTATCTATCTATCTATCTATCTATCTATCTATCTATCTATCTATCTACAATGCAATGCAATGCAATGCAATGCAATGCAATGCAATGCAATGCAATGCAATACAATACAATACAATACAATACAATACAATACATAATGTATTTTAATGTACAAAATGACTCAAAGATATGAGATAATAAAATGGAAAAGGAAATATATATACTCTAGTTCAGGGGTCACCAACCTTTCAGATCTCAGGGACCACTAAATTCATAATTTTAAATCCTGTGGACAACTAATATGATCTGCCTAATGACTGGCATGGGTAGGTGGTCATGTGACTGGGTGGAGGTGACCAACTCGATGTCACTCACATCAAGGGGCGCCTCGCCGGCCTCTACTTGCCCCTCCCCTCCCAGCCACTCCTTGCCTGCCCGCCCGGGCTCCTTACAGCTCCAACAGGAAGTAGTTGTTGGAGCTAAGCAGTCAGCATGAGAAAGAGTTGGCAAAACAGCTGGCACAGTTCAAATTAGATCTGACTGAGAAGGAGGCTCAGCAGAAGCACCTCACTGAGGACTACGAGCATAGGCTTTCCAAGCAGAGGGAAGACCTGTGGGAGTGCAAGGCCAGGTACTGGCACCTGGAGGCTCAGTGGGCTGGTCAGCCAGTTCCAGGCCATGATACAGTCCCACTGGAACAAGGCCCTCCAGCTCTTTGCCACCAGCGGCACTTCCCTCCAGCCTTTGCCCAAAGCCCCGCACCAGGAGGCTGAAGCAGACCCCAAGTCAGAATTTCTCCCCCCTCCAACCCGCACAAAAAGACCCTAAAGGGGGAGACTCTCTGCAGCAACACAAACGTTCATTGCATGTATCCGGCCCAGGGGCCATAGTTTGAGGACCCCTGATTTAGTGCAATATAAAAAGTGCAATAATTTTTCTGAGGACCACCAAAATTTTCTCACGGACCACCAGTGGTCCACAAACCACCAGTTGGTGACCGCTGCTCTAGTTTACTATTTTTCTATCCTTGCCATTCATTCTTGTTTTCCTCAAGTCTGTATGTTCTTTTATCAGTCATGCTAACTTCTTAATTTCATACATGCGGAGCACATTTTTATTTCTTTCATTTTTTGTTAATTTATTGAAGTCCTCCAATTCTCATCTGTTCTTAGATATACCCCAGCACAGAATTCAGTTGCCATAATGGTTGTATGGGATTTTGTTTGCCTGTTCCTGTGCATGTACACTATCTCGGGGTTACAATTTGTCACATTTGCTTGTCCCAATGAGGTGTAATTATTCAGTTTTATCAATACCACCAAGATTCCCTGTCGGGGGGAGGCTCTTCTTGGAGAACACTCTTCTGCAGTCCTTACATAACCGTCTAACCCATGAAATAACCGTAATCTATTCAATTAATTGTTTAGTTGTGGTTTTATAATATACCAACTATTAAACCAGCCACGTTGCCTGGAGTTACCCAACACATTGAGCCATAAACCAGCCAATTATATTTTACCTTAGGAAGGTTGCAGGCAGAATGCCAACACCCACTGTAAAATTTTCTCCTTTAGTCATTCCACTCTCAAGGGGATTTGAATAAAATTAATGAGATTGCATCAAATATGTCTAAACCAAAACTTTGCTAGTTACTTTTATTTGATTGTAAGGTCAATAAGACATTCTTGAATTCCTCTAACTTTATTTTTTGTCATCCCTCATCTAATCTTCCAGAATTAGAAAACAAATGTTACTGTCATGTTTTCTCATTTCTGCAGGGCTAACTAAAAAATGGGTAGAGATAATCTTTATTATTTTGCATATTAACAAAATATTTGGTTATTTGATTATTATTATATACTTCTGTTGGGGAATATATGTGGTTTTTTCTCTCCTTGTCACAGTTTTGGCTGAATTTCTGAAGGTGATGGGCAGCCATTTGTTGGGGATATTTTAATTTGGCTTCTATGATTCCATGGATGAAATTGATGGCCTTAAAAGGCCCCCTTTAGCTTTAGAATGCTACAAAGTGTAATTCAGACTGGCCAAATTACAAGTTGCATATTAAATCTGAGTCTGAATGCCGTTTTTTCCTCTCCCAACTATTTAATAATAGTATTTAATAATTTACAAATTATGATTGAGTCCATACATCTATAGTGCACTGACTGATGTTAATGCATTAAAAATCATGGATACATGTTTATTTGCATTAGAAGCCTGGTTCATCCTTAAAGTTTTCTTAGTAATTTCAAAAGTAATAGGAACCGCAACTGTGCATCTTGTATTATCCTTCTGCTGCCATAGCAGAAATAAACTGACAGGGGGCAGTGTAACTTCACAATTTTTAAGGTTGCTCTTCTGCGCTCCTGTCTTAATGTGCTTTCTCAGACAGCAAAATTTGCAAATGTGATTACAAAGGTAAATTTACAAGGGACAGAGTGCCAATATGTCAGTAATGTGTCAGATATATCAATAGTATTAACAAAATTCTTTGGCGTACATGTGAATCATTTTAGAAAAAATTACATACTTAATTTAGCCTGCCTTTTGCAAGTCTAATGATTTATCTAACTTGGGAGCTATCCTATATATACTTGCCTGGAAGTAACCATAAAATTAAAAGGAATTCAATTTTCTGACTATGCATTGTGCTTCTTCCACTCCAGGATGATAGACAGCAGACCTTCAGTTTCTTTTGTGTGACAGGTCCTTAAAATTGCTGTTGTATGACATCACTGATTAAGGTCGAATACTACATCCAGTTTTGGTCACCATGATGTAAAAAAGATGTGGAGACTCTAGAAAGAGTGCAGAGAAGAGCAACAAAGAGGATTAGGGGACTGGAGACTAAAACATATAAAGAACGGTTGCTGGAATTAGGTATGTCTAGTTTAAAGAAAACAAGGACTAGGGGAGACATGATAGCAGTGTTCCAATATCTCAGGGGTTGCCACAAAGAAGAGGGAGTCAAGCTATTCTCCAAAGCATCTGAAGGCAGGACAAGGTGCAATGGATGGAAACTAATCAAGGAGAGAACCAATCTAGAATTAAGAAGAAATTTCCTGACAGTTGGAACAATTAATCAGTGGAACAACTTGCCTCCAGAAGTTGTGAATGCTGGAAGTTTTTAGGAAGAGATTGGACAACCATTTGGCTGAAATGGTATAGAGCAGTGATGGCGAACCTTTTTTGGTTCACGTGCCAAAAAGGGGGGGATGCGTGGGATCACGTGTGTGCGTGCCCACACCCATAATTCCATGCACCCCCGCACATGCGCGTATGACCCCCCCACTCCCAGCATGCAATGGCACGCCCATTTGTTTCTCTCTCCAGGCTTCTAGGAGCCTGGGGAGGGCGAAAACAGCCTTCCCCACCCCCTCTGGAGGCTGGAAACAGCCTGTTTCCTGACTCCCAGTGGGCCCAGAAGGCCCGAAAATCAGCCGGCCGGCGCACACACGTGCGCCGGACCTGAGCTCGCGTGCCCACCGATATGGCTCCGCGTGCCACTTGTGGCACCCGTGCCATAGGTTCGCCATCACGGGTATAGAGTTTCCTGCCTAAGCAGGGGATTGGACTAGAAGATGTCCAAGTCCCTTCCAACTCCTATTCTATTCTATTCTATTCTATTCTATTCTATTCTATTCTATTCTATTCTATTCTATTCTATTCTATTCTATTCTATTCTATTCCATTCCATTCCATTCCATTCCATCCCATCCCATCCCATCCCATCCCATCCCATCCCATCCCATCCCATCAAGTGCCGCTGGAAGTAACATGTTTGCATGCAGCAGATCTGAAGTTTAATCCTTGGCCTGTCTCATTAGACTGGGGAAAAAATCCTATAGATAGTTATATACTATCATGTGAGTCATACTCTTATCGTCCAACAGTGGGCAAAGTGGTCCAGTAGTGTGAATCAGTAGAAGACATTATCCTCTGCACTTTTATTGGCAAGTTTTCAGGAACTTTCTTTCAGATGTGGTTTGCCCTTGCCTCCTTCCTAGGGCTGAGAGAAACTGACTTGTCCAAGGTCACCCAGATAGCTTTGTGCCTAAGGCGGGACTAAAACTCAGAGTCTCCTGGCTTCTAAGGCTGATGCTAGATATTCCAGTCCCCAGAATCTTTTTACCACTGGCCAGATTGATTTACATCATCAGGAGTAGCTGGCCACACATTCTTCTTACCTAATAATAATAAATAGTTGTTAGCTACGATAGTTAAGTGGAAACATCCTAATCCGAGCCAGTCTACTTCATGAAAAAGAAATAATGGAAGGCCTTCAATTTTAGGTCCATCTTGCTTCCCAGAAACATTGAGCTAATCTAGCCTGAAACAGAATGCTAGCTGAAAAGGAGACAGATTTTTCTTTCTCTCTCTCTCCTCTTGTACAATAAGTGCTAAATCAAAACAATCTCCCGCTGAATCTCCTGAGGAACACAAAATTGAATAAAATCCTAGTTAACTCCCCCCCCCCCAGCAGAACAGGGGCTCAACCAGTAAGGGAGCACTCCACTAGATGTCACTGGATGCCAGCCTGCCCAGTCCACTTACAAGGAGCGCTTGCTGCAAATCAATGAATTGTAGGCCTTCCTATGAAAATAGGTTTTTTTTTCACTCTGGAGAGAGTGAAATGCTGAAGTACTTTCCTTCCAGCACAAGCTCCAGTGAATCCCATAGGAACCAAGCAGTTGTTTTCCCACACGACCATCAGTTCTGATGGGACTCACTTGCACAAATGAACAATCTTGCAAAATGTGACGAACGTGTTTAAAATATGAGTGGACAGTCTTTCTACGGTAGAGATGACATTTTTTAGCCTTTATTTTCAGCCAACGAGGGCTGCAGAAGGACCTGATATACATGACAAGAACCTAAGATGGGATTTTTACATAGGGACAGGCAAAGTTCAAGGGGAAAAGGCTGTATTGAACCTAACGGACAGTATTGCAGCATAACAACACTAATGGGGAGATTAGCGCTGGGGAGACCCAGACTGAATTAGCCAGTGGCTGTCATTCCCCAGGATTAACAATGTTTATTTTATTTATTTTATTTTATTTGTTTGTCAAACATGTATAAGATAGCAGGTATTCATATAAACATAAAAATTAGCAAAGTAGGTACAGGTAAATTAGGCAATAGGACAGTAGGACAAGGACAGTAGGCACAATGGTGCGCTTATGCACCCCCCTTACAGACCTCTTAGGAATGGGGTGAGGTTGACTGTAGACAGTCTAAGGTTAAAGTTTTGGGGGTTTGGGGAAGAAACCACAGAGTCAGGTAGTGCATTCCAGGCATTGATCACTCTGTTGCTGAAGTCGTATTTTCTGCAGTCGAGTTTGGAGCAGTTTACATTTAGTTTGTATCTATTGTGTGCTCGTGTATTGTTGAGGTTGAAGCTGAAGTAATCATTGACAGGTAGGACATTGCAGTAGATGATTTTATGAACTACATTTAGGTCAGATCGAAGGCGACGAAGTTGTTTTGTTTGTTTGTTTTATTTATTTATTTGTCAAGCATATATGATTATAAGCAAAGTTTAAACAGTAAAACATGATTGAATATATATGTAATATTACAAGCATGAATAAGAGTAAAAGAGGTATGAATATATGGGTATATTAGGACAGGAACGGTAGGCACGATTGTGCGCTTATGCACAATCAGCTATCTAAGCCCAAAATTTCAAATCTGGTGGAATAAGGTATTCTGTTGCGAGTAGAGGAGTGGAGAACTCTTCTTGTGAAATATTTTTGGACTCTCTCGATTGTATTGATGTCCAATATGCAGTGCGGGTTCCAGACAGGTAAGCTGTATTCAAGAATTGGATTCTTGTGTGCAGATACATCCTGGAGTTCTCAGCAAAAAGGTGAGCTATGAACAGAAGAATTAAATCAACACATTTCCCCATGTTTCATGAAGGAGGAAAAGACAAAATGTTTGACCATTAAACTTCCAACCTCTGCAAATGTATTTTGGTGTTGCCCTTTTGGAAGTTTCTGGAAATAATTAAAAAAAAAGAGGCTGGGAACTGCCAACAACTGTAGGTTTATAAATTTATACAGCTATACTTCCACCTGTACATTTGAATGGTTAAGTACAGGGATTCAAGACATCAGGAGTTTAGTAGCAACTTTCCTGATTTAACAATTTTTACTAAAAACGCATACAATTTTTTCACTCTCCCCAAGCTTTAGGAAACTGAAAAACGGCCCAACGGGCCAACCGGAACTTTCGGTTGGCCCGTTGGGCCGCTTTTTGCAGTCCCCGGGGTTCAGGAGGCATCCTGAAGCCTCGGGAGAGCGAAAATGGCCGAAAAAATGGCCGAAAATCAGCTGGCCAGAGAGCGCATGCGTGCTGGAGCTGACATAGGGCAATGTCTCGTGTGCCCTTAGATATGGCTCCGCATGCCACAGGTTCACCATCACTGCCCTATGCTTTAAAATCTGAAGAAGAGGTATCAATATATCATGTGATTTAAGGATATCCCACCTTGGATTATTTTGGATTAACTCTTGCCATAGAATCATTGTGACATTTCGGATGACATCTTTGCAACTTTGTGTGTGTGTGAAATAAAGATATATTGGAAAAAGTCAGCACATTTGAGACCAACTGTGTGAGTTGGCATCTATAAATTATAAAAGAACTGTAGCTGGATCCAGACTCCCAACATTTTGAATTAAGCCACTTTTCTCTTGGCTGGCACTTTCCAATATGCCAGGACTGCAGTTTGCATTCCCTGGAGAGCTGCCAACTTGGGAAGACTGAAGCAGATCCATTGAAATCAGTGAAATTTATTTTGGCACCACCAAATTAAGTCTCATTTAAGCACATGTGCTCACAATAGACTAGTATGAGCATACAGTAATTCATTAAAAAAAAGTATTTATTTTTAATGGAATATATATGCTCATTTCCTAATCATTAGAAGTTAGATTAGGCTGAGGGCTGTTGATTAGTCCAAAGTCACTGACTTTGTTTACACAGCTAGCTTAATTCGATCAGTTAAGGATATAAGGGATATATTTGCATAACATTTAGCTTGATTAAAGCTAAACTTTAGTTTGCTTTTGTAGTTTAGTGTAGACTCAAATCTCTTGTTTAGCTGATGGCTCTATGTCAGGGGTGAAATTCAAAAAAAATTCCCTACCGGTTCTGTGGGCATGGCTTGGTGGGCGTGGCAGGAGAAGGATACTGCAAAATCTCCATTCCCACCCCACTCTGGGGCCAGCCAGAGGTGATATTTGCCAGTTCTCTGGACTACTCAAAATTTCTGCTACCAATTCTCCAGAACCTGTCAGAACCTGCTGAATTTCACCCTTACTCTATGTGTTCTTCAATACTCAAAAAGGAATTTTGTAACAAGAACAGAATGGAATATTCTTAATAATCACTATTCTTTCCCCATGTATGAATTTCTAATTTATTTTTATCATCCTTTTTGTTAAATAGATCAATAGGGTTTTATTGTTGTAGCTGTGAAGCTGCTATCACCCATCTCCTCCCACTTATAACTTGTTGCTTGAACCCTTACGATTTATATCAATATTGACTGTTTCCTGATTGCTTATTTGTACCCTATGACAAGTGTTGTACCTCATGATTCTTGACAAATGTATCTTTTCTTTTATGTACACTGAAAGCATATGCACCAAAGACAAATTCCTTGTGTGTCCAATCACACTTGGCCAATAAAGAATTCAATTCAATTCAATTCAATTCAATTCTATTCTATTCTATTCTATTCTATTCTATTCTATTCTATTCTATTCTATTCTATTCTATTCTATTCTATTCTATATTCTAATGGTTTTCTAAGCAGTGATCACTCATTAAGAGATTCAGGGAAGCCTTCTCTTTAGATAAAGTGGGGTAACCATAGTTGCCAGCTGATTATTTTTGGGGGGTATTTTGACAGGAAATGAAAGTTTTAGGTAATTTAATAAACTTCTGCTTGCATTTTTATTTCCTGGGATGAGTATTTGCAAAGTTTTCTAACCGAGATGTTTCACCTTGATCCACCTTGGCATTGCAGTATGCATTCTGATGTGAGGGTGTTGAAGGGAAAGCAGCAACGTCTTTTAGGTAGCATTTCAGAAACATTTCACAGTTTAAAAAAACTTAAACTTGTGTCCAAGTCCATATTTCATATCTCGCACCTACTGGTGAATCTGTCCCTTTAAGCCAGAGGTCTTCAAACTTGGCAACTTTAAGACTTGTGGACTTCAACTCCCAGAATTCTCCAGCCAGCCTGAAATAGTCAGGCACGGGAAGGGTTTTGTGGCTCCCAGTGTTTTCTTTTCTGTGTGAAACGGGTCTTTGAGTGTTTAAGGTTGCCAACCCCTGATCTAGAGCAACCCAAGCAAACAGCCAATCAAGTGCTCTGAGGAGTCTTCAGTGACCATTCTCACCATATCTTCCACACCAGGATATCGAGTGTCCACCTTCAGCTCCTTCTCCCCATTGCTTGGTCTGGCATGATGAGTGCCACCAAGTCTGATTCCAGATGCTGTTGTCTACTCTCTTAAGTCTCCTAAGTGTGTGCCTAGACCCAGGTTGGAAAGCTCAGTCAAGCTGGAAAGGAAACCCCAGATCAGAGGTCTCCAACCTTGGCCACTTTAAGACTTGTGGACTTCAATTCCCAGAATTCCCCAGCTGGCTGGGGAATTCTGGGAGTTGAAGTCCACAAGTTTTAAAGTTTCCAAGTTTGGGGATCCCTGCTTTAAGCCATGAGCCATGTTGGGTATTTAATTTCCTCCTACCAGCACCTCTCCTGGTTAACAAATGAAAGTTGGTTGGAAGGGATAAGCCACATAGAGATCCAGGCCCTCCTCTCTAGATACATAACTGGCCTGGTTATAGTCTAAACTCAAGGAGGAGCTCCGTGATTCTGCCTCTGCCCTCTTTACATGGCACTTCTGTTGGGTCCCTCACTGTCTCTCAGTCTAAGTTCAACCTCTCTAATCCTTCAGAGGGCCATCAAGAATCACCTGCCTCTGACAATTGCTGTGTGTTTAGCAAGCCCAATTATGATGAACAAAGTTGAAGTCAAAGAGACCTATGTAAAGCACAGTTCTGGGGGGAACTTCTGAGATCCTTCTTTCCCCATTCTTCTGTGCAAGGGGACGCTGGCCTGCTTCTCCCACCCTGGCTTCCCCCTCCCTCCCTCCCTCCCTCCCTTGTCCAACTCCCTTCTTCTGTGAAAACCCAAGACTTTTGCAAGTTCACCAAAGCTGTCTCATGCTTCATGACTAATTCACATATTTAAATGGGAGACCGGTCAAAGCTGGACTATTTGATGCCAGCCATGCGCGTTTATCAGGTCAGAAAGCTCACAATGCCCGGAGGCAATGCGGGTGTGCAGGCAATGGAGTGGCGAAATGGCGTGGAGAAAAGGACAGTCAGTGGGGGTGTAATAAATACAGAGGGCTGGCAGGCTGCCTTCCTCTCCTAGAATGGGAGACTCCCCGATTGCAAAGGGCGATTTCTTTGAAAGCTTCTTCCTCCCTCCGTGCGAGAACGTCCCCCCCTCCTCTCTTTCTCTTGCACGCGTGTGCGCACACACACACAGAGACACAGACACACCACCCCTAAATGTGCTTCACAGAACGCATCTGATCAATTACAGCCCTTTTCACATGGCTGAGCAGTTTCAAAGATGCCACATTTTATTATCGGCTGACCCCTGACACTGCAGGTCCAGACTGAATGGTGGAAAAGCACAGGGCAGGGCAGAGAAAGGGAAAGTTAAAGGAAGGTTGGTCTCTTGGCCTCCGCCCTCTCACCAGCCACTCAAGGGAAGACCCAAAGGAAGAATCCACAGGTGAGAAGAAGGTGAGGAGGAGAGCTTTGGAGTTGTCTAGGGTGATACCTTTCTGAGATAAATTTATTTTTAAAAAAAGGACAGGTAAAATGTGCAGGCTTCTCAGTTCTTCAGGTCTCCTCCTCAAGAGAGATGTTGCAAAGACCAGATTTTTGGGGGGAGGGGGAGAGAATTGATATTAGCCCCTTGAAATCTGCATAGTCGGTGATTGTTCGCACAGAGATCTAGCCCTGAACTTTCAATTGCTGCTGGATATGCTGATAGTTTTCCAAGGGTGATGTCCTCCACCTTGAGTTTTCTCTGGACACATCCTTACAAAGTTCTCGGTAATAGCATCCTAGTGGTACAGAGCTGCTTTCTATTCCTCCTTCCTTCTTCTACCCAATTGGGGTAGAGGGGGGGAGCTGTACCAGGCAGGGAAAGGAAAACTCCCTTGTCTGGATGCATGGGGGCCTCAGATCCAGAGCACATATGCAAAAATGTGCTGCATTCAGGTCGGAACCATCAGCCATGAAGTTGACCCATGGGCCAAGTTTCAGAACCTGGAGATTGCCTGAGGACAAGGTCAGGATCGATCTGTGGCTGCTGTCCAGATGAATTTTGTGAGTGGATGACTCGCCACAATCCGGTCCCACTTGACCAATGACCCCTGCATGTCTATTGCTTGGATTCACGTGGGAGCTGCCTCTCTTTTTCAACCAGTCCCGGCCATTCCATTCAAGACATTCCATTGCAGGACTCATTACCCCCCTCCCCAATTTCTATTCTACCTCTCTGTTTTAGGGAGTACGTGTAGGGAAAAGAGAAAGGGCACACACTTCTACTCTCTCTCTCTCTCTCTCTCTCTCTCTCTCTCTCTCTCTCTCTCTCTCTCTCTCTCTCTCTCTCTCTCTCTCTCTCTCTCTCTCTCTCTCTCCCCCTCCCTCCCTCCCTCCCTCCCTCCCTCCATCCCCTCCCCTTTCTCTCTCTCTCTCTCTCTCTCTCTCTCTCTCTCTCTCTCTCACACACACACACACACACA
>JALIGW010000016.1:5877500-5922500 GCA_023053685.1 Diadophis punctatus similis
TAGTCATGTCAAATTCCCTTTTAAACACCAAAAATGGCATGAAAAGTGTCATTTTCATTGCTTCCTAATGGCTAAGACTGAGGAGGCAAGCTATTTATTGGATGGGGCAACCACACAAAAGACCTTGTTCCTCACTCCATTCCTCTAGGACAGTGGTTCTCAACCTTCCTAATGCCGCGACCCCCGCCCTGCCCCCCCCACCGTGACCCACCCCGCTGCCGCGACTGCCACCGCGACCCCCGCCGCCATTTGGGTTCTTTTACCCTCTGTGCATGTGCAAAGCGTTCTGCGGCGTCCGGGCGAAGTCTCCCGACCCCTGTGAAAGGGTCGTTCGACCCCCAAAGGGGTCGCGACCCCCAGGTTGAGAACCGCTGTTCTAGAGTCTCAACATCCTCTCAACAGCGGGGCTTGTTAGCCTTGTTGTACATTCCTATGAGCCATAGAAGATGAAAAACTATAATCTCTTGTTTTAGCTGGGATGCGTTCATATGACAGATCACCAAAACAGTCCATAAAATTAATTTTGGATATGTATTAAATAAAGCCAGAAAATTGGGACAACCCACCAAAACTGGTTTAGTTTAGCAATGGATAATAAGCCTGTTATGAGGACAATCTGATTCCCAAGATGATTTGAAAGTGGCCCTTCTACGCAGTGGAGTATCACCGTTTCTTTCTATGCCTAAACACAACATACGTGTGTTTGTGTGTTTTTTAAATTATCGCTTATTGTAATAAAGTTAAGATGCCGCCAATGCAGGGTAGTCTGGTATCGGTGAGATAAGAGCCAAGGTGGCGCAACAGTTAAGAGTGCAGTACTGCAGGCTACTTTAGCTGACTGTGATCCGCAGGTCAGCGGTTCAAATCTCACCGCAACTCAAGGTTGACTCAGCCTTCCATCCTTCCGAGGTAGGTAAAATGAGGACCCAGATTGTTGGGGGCAATATAAATGTACATTGCTTACTGGTGTAAACCACTTAGAGAGTGCTTGCACTTTGAGGCGGTATATAAGTCTCAATAATAATAATAATAATGATGATGATGATGATGATGATGATGATGATGATGATGATGATGATGATGATGATGATGATGATAATAATAATAATAATAATAATAATAATAATAATAATAATAATAATAATAATAATAATAATAATAATAATAATAACGACAATGACAATCCCCACTGAGGCTCTGGCGGAGAGTCATGGGAAAGCAGGAGCCTCCCACCAAGGGCCCCCTCTCCGGCGTCTGAACCGGTGCGAGCTCCCTGCTGCATCAGCTCAAAAGGCCCATCTTCTCGGCCATCCTGCCTCCCACAGAAGCGAGCGGGCCAGATGTCTCTGGCAAGCTGCTGGCAAGGAGCGAAACAGAAATAGCCCTCGCCCACTCCAGCTTCCCAGCCCGTGTATCCTGTTGCCTAAATCCCAGGCGTAGCTCTGTTACCCGCTTTGAAAGCCGGCCATTTCACCATTTCTTCATGCAAACACCCCCCGCCTTTCCCCCCGGGGTCCCCTCAGCTCAAAGAGGGGGGATCCCCCGCGTTGACTCGCCTCTCGTGCTCTCCCCCTCAGCCCCTTGAGATCAGCTTCTCCGCTCTCCCCAGCAGAACTGCCGCCTCCTCGTCCGGTCGACCCACAAGACAGCCCACATGCTCATCAGTCCCCTCAAGCCTCACCGTCCAGGGTCGTTCCCGGATGCAAGAGCCACAGCGCTTGGGACACGGAGGAGCTCGCGTGGGTTAAACGTCGCCCCCCGACCCCGGGGATAGCGGGGCAGCGGCGGCCACTCTCGCCACGCAAGGCTCCCATCCAGAGCAACGCCGTTTCGGCGGCTCCGTCGCTCCCCGGCCTTACCCCCCCCCCCCCACCTCTTTCTCGGCCCTGCAGCGCTCTCTCGGTTGCCTAGGCAACTGCCCGCCGCTTTCCCTTCCAGCCGGGCTGGCAAGCTGAAACCAATCGCGGGTCGCTAAATCACGTGACCCATCCCGGAGTAGGCGACGCTTAGAAACGCGAGAACGCAGCGGCCGGGAAATTAAAAAAAAATAGGGATTTTTTCCCCCCTTTATCTTCTTTTATATCTAAGGCACAGAAAGTAGCTCTTGGGTAGGAAGGGACCGTGAATCGCCTTGAGAGGAATGCCTCATTTTTACATTGACAATATCCAGCTGATCTTGGCTGGAACGGGAAAAGGTAATTAAGAGTTGGACCTGGTTAATAATGGGGATCGGGGACCATTAGAAAGTGCAGGTTAAAAGAGAAGGCTGGCAGGCAGGCATTGTTGCCAAAAAAACCTGCATGGACATATTCTTGTGATCACTAGAAATTCAGCTTGATGAAGACTTTTCATACGCCCTAAATCGGATCTTCTGGAAAATGGAAATTGGTTTGGAGGTCTTCAAACTTGGCAACTTTAAGACTTGTGGACTTCAACTCTGGGAGTTGAAGTCCACAAGTCTTAAAGTTACCAAGTTTGGGGACCCCTGGAAATGATGGACAATAGCACAGGATTGGAGATCATCCCTTGGCAGTTTTGTGTATTCCCATGAGCTATAGAAGATGAAAGACTTATTAGCTCTTTAGCCGAGGTGTATTCACATGAAAAAATGGCCACAAAAGATTGAATTGGGTTATGTGTTTATAAACTCCCAAAATTGGAATAATTGACTAAAAATCATGGTTCACTTTAAAATAAATAAGTGTGTTATATGAAGAATTTGTGTTGTCTGATTCTGATGATGATGATGATGATGATGATTAGGAAAGTGGCGGTTCTCTTCATTGGAAAGATATCTTTTTTTTTCTATGTCTAATATCAACATAAGTGGATTTTATTTATTATTGAACTCAATGTGGATGCCATTGAATTCCAACCATCTCTCTCAGTGGCTCACAACAATAAAATAACAATCAACAAAATACAGAAAACTGACCAAAATAAGCACAGAAACAATTACAAAATCATCACAAGATGGCAATCCAACAACAAAACAAACAGAAAACGTTATAAACAAGAGAATCCCATCTATACTAACCCCAAAGCCCTAGATCAATAGCCAGTACTTAAGATTTTCAGGCATCATAAGAATGAGATTCATACAGATTTCGGGCAACACAATCCACGTGCCACTACAGAGAAGGTGTGTTTCACTTTTAATTGATGGTGCCCAGAACATGTCTATTCTTCCAGATCTGGCTATTTCCATGAGAGTCGGTGACTTGAATTCATCCCAGATCACACCATCGGATTGCGCCTATACCTTGGTAGACCTGTCCAATCAGAGTCCAACTCAGAACAGATTTGACCAACTGTATCTGCTAAATAGCCAGAACATTTTCACAACAGCCCTGCAGAGGATCTGTCCCTATGCAACACACTGGATCATGATAAACAAGGCCTCTGGATAGCTGTCAGCATATGCAATTATGGTGGAGAAATACAGGTAGTCTCTTCTGGTGCTTTGTTTCCCAGACCTCCTCAGTACACCACATGGCAACCAAGGCTTCACCTGAATCACACATAAGTTCCTTGGAAAAAAAAACCAAGCTCCATCTGGAATCCAGTAGGATCTATCAGTTAATCAATTCACCTCAATCAAGCTTAACTGAATCAAGCCAATCAAATAGGCCCTATCTTCCCATAAAGGAGGGTGGCACCAGCCGGAAGGCAATCAGTGACATGTGACATAGGTGGATTAAAACATGACTTTTGATGTTGGCCTTTCTCAGCCACTAAAGTACCCTAAGAGTTATCATCATGAAGATAGCTTTTATTTAGTTATGCACAGCTGAAGCATACAGTACTAGGTTGTGTTAGCTAACTACCATTTCCTCCCTCTTGTACAAGTGATTGCATGCAGAGAAAAACAGATCTACTTCTGAGTAGGAGGAAAATGTACATAGCAACAATGAAAACATTAGCATGCCCGTGCTTTTGAAGAACATTTCTTGTTGCATCTGCTGTAATTAAAGACTTAGTCATAATGTTAGTGTTAATTGCATTAATACATTTAAAAAGATTTGCTGAATATTTCTGATGAATTAGCTTTTCTATAAGATGCAAACGAGCAAAGAATTCCTTATACCAGTGATGGTGAACCTTTTTTTGCTTGGGTGCCAAAAGGGCGTGTGCTTTCTCTTGCGCGCGCGTGCCCACACCCATAATGCAATGCCCTTCCCCCGCGCAAGCACACATAACCCCCCAGCGCTGCCCCTCTGTGCATGCGCACAGGGCTCAATGAAGCCTCCAGACTTCCGGTAGGCCCATTGGGCCGTTTTTTCGCCTTCCCCAGGCTTCAGGAAAGCCTCTGGAGCCTGTGGATGGCGAAAAACGGACCCAATGGGCCTACTGGAAGTTCATTTCCGAACTTCCGGTAGGCCCATTGGGTCCGTTTTTTGCCATCCACAGGCTCCGGAGGCTGTCCTGAAGCCTGGGGAAGGCAAAAACAACCTTCCCCCCACCCTCCAGAAGGCCGAAAATCAGCTGGTCGGCACACGTGTGCTGACATAGGGCAACGCCTCGTGTGCCCTCAGATATGGCTACGCGTGCCATAGGTTCGCCATCCCGTCAGCCAAACAATGCCGACTGGCGGGGCCTAGGGGGAGGGCCTTCTCTGTGGGGGGCCCTGCTCTCTGGAACCAACTTCCCCCAGATATCCGAATTATCTCCACCTTGCTGGCCTTCCGAAAAGCCATTAAGACATGGCTCTTCCTGCAGGCAGGGTTCTGAGACAATTTTACATCTGAGGACTCCCCCATGTATGCATGATGTTGTATATCTTTTTTAACTTTTTAAAAAATTGTTTTAAAATGATTTTATTGTTTTGGTGTTCTTTAAAATGCTGTACGCCGCCCTGAGTCCTTAGGGAGTAGGGCGGCATAGAAGAATTTCCAAATTTCATAGAAGAATTTCCAAATAAATAAATAAATAAATAAATAAATCACGGCCTTATACCCTCCCTTTAGCGCAGGCAATATAGAAGGCAATATATTCAAGAAACACCACCTAAATTCTACGGAAACTATCTCAACATAATCTGAGCCTGCCATTTTAATATTACTGCATCAAATGATTGTGTGCAGGAAGTCTTCTCAGGTTGCTTAATATAGTAAAACATTCGTTATATTTATATGGCACTTTTAGTAAAGCTACTACTGCTGCTTAAAAGCCAGTCCTTCTGAATTCAAGTTAAATGCTTACAGGTAGTTCTCGACTTACAACAGTTCATCTAACGACCGTTCATACAACAGTGACTTACAATCATTTTTCATACTCATTGCAGCATCTCCATGGTCACATGATCAAAATTCAGATACTTGGCAACTGACTCATATTTATGACAGTTGCAGTGTCTTGGGTTCATGGGATCACATTTGCAACCTTCTGTTATACAAAATCAGTGGGGAAGCTAGATTCACTTAACAACTATGTTACTAACTTAACAATTGCAGTAATTCACTTAACAAACGTAGCAAGAAAAGTAGTAAAATGAAACAAAACTCACTTAACAAATGTCTTGCTTAGCAACAAAAATGTTGGGCTCAATTGTGGTTGTACGTTGAGGACAACCTGTATTAGAAGCCTCACTTTATTGAAATATATGAACTGAACTACAGCTGAGTTCATTTTATTTATTCGATTTTTATTCCGCTTTTATTATTTTTATAAATAACTCAAGGCAGCAAACATATGTAATATTCCTTCCCCTCCCCTATTTTTCCCACAACAATAACCATGTGAGGTGAGTTGGGCTGAGAGTGCGTGTCTGGCCCAAAGTCACCCACCTGGCTTTCACACCTTGAATCAAGATTAGAACTCAGAGTCTGTTGATTTCTAGGCTTAACCACTACATCAAACTGGCAAAAAGGGTTAAGCTGCTAGAATCTCATCTTCATTTTCAATTCCCAGCATACTGATCTCAACTAATTTGTTCTTCAAGTTTATTATTTTAATAATAAAATATGCGCAGGGGGGAGGGCATTGCATTATGGGTGTGGGCACGCGCGCATGAGAGAGCACGCATGCCCTTATTTTATATTATTTTAAACTTGCATCAAGTTTATTATTTTAATTTTTATTCCCAATCTATTCTGTTACTTTTATGATTATCTATCGCCTGGGTCCCTTCAGAAGTTTCCTGTTTATAATCTGTTTTCAATCTATTCTAACCCAAACCCCCATAACTTTAACCTTAGACTATCCACTGTCGACCTCACCCCATTCCTAAGAGGTCTGTAAGGGACGTGCATAAGCACACCAATGTGCCTACTGTCTCTGTCCTACGGTCCCCCATTTATTTGTATCCATGTCCTGTACTCATAATCATGTTTATATTATACTTATATCTGTTACCTTATGCATGCTTGCCAAAATAAATAAATAAATAAAAATACTCCCCTTTTAAATGATATCACTGACTATACCACTTGTTTTCATGCTTTTGATCTTCATTTTATTTACATGGTCAGGTTTTGCATTTCTTAGCCAGTATCTTTCCTGACTATGAAATGTTTATTTTTTTTCATTCTTCCTACCCTAAATATAATGGCATAGAATTCTTTTTCTTGTTAATGGTCAACTCTATAATTATGGATTATTTATTTGAATTGTCAACAAATGTAATTGCATTTAATACAACTTATACTTGCAGAATTAAAGATTTGGACCTAGCATAAAAATTAAAAAGTTAGGCTCATGTCCTCTATAACCACCTTTTAACCCCAATACTTTTTTTTTGTTAACATATATTACATTTTGTACCATCCTCGTGATTTACTTATGCATACAAGCACTTTCCTCCAGCAAAAGAAATAATAATTGGGTGTGAGACAATGAAGTTACTACCGAGCTGATCATTGCAACATTAAGCATGACTTTTTTTTTAAAAAAAGGCATGGTTAATACCACCACTTCTGTTTTCAGGGAAAAGCAATAGCTCAGCAGTCGTACTGGAAAGGAATGAACATTCACACACTTTTCCTTTCTACAGACTAGTACAGAAATCCATAGCTGAAAGCTATTGGGGACCAAGAGCCGAGTTGGTGCAGTGGTTAAATGCAGCACTGCAGGCTACTGCTAGTTCAGCAGTTCAGCTGTTCAAATCTCACCGGCTCAAGGTTGACTCAGCCTTCCATCCTTCCGAGGTGGGTAAAATGAGGACCCAGATTGTTGGGGGCAATATGCTGACTCTGTAAACCGCTTAGAGAGGGCTGTAAAGCACTATGAAGCGGTATATAAGTCTAAGTGCTATTGCTATTGCTATCATGCTTAGTGTTATCAGTGAGGCCCCTGCAGAATGATAGCAATAGCAATAGCACTTAGACTTATATACCGCTTCATAGTGCTTTACAGCCCTCTCTAAGCGGTTTACAGAGTTCAGCATATTGCCCCCAACAATCTGGGTCCTCATTTTACCGACCTCAGAAGGATGGAAGGCTGAGTCAACCTTGAGCCGGTGAGATTTGAACAGCCGAACTGCCGAACTAGCAGTCAGCTGAAGTAGCCTGCAGTGCTGCACTTTAACCACTGCGCCACCTCGGCTCATGATGAGACAACGTCTAAGAACCCTGACATTAAATTAAGAAATTTAAATCTCAAAATGATGACAAAGTTGAAGAGATTTTGGAGTTATCTCCTCAAATGTGGAGTGTGAAATGAAGATCAAGTGCACAAAAAGAGGTGGTGAGATTATGCAATATCTACTTTGTCAATTAAATTTTATGGGTGTTATATATACTTACTTTGCATTTACAGCAGTAAATTACAATATCTTCCCTGCTGAGTCACAGGTTAGGCAATTTACTGGTTGTTCACAATGGGACATTTGTGATCGCTCAACAGTCCTCTCCCTCACAGTGTTTCCCAACCTTGGCAACTTGAAGATATCTGGACTTCAACTCCCAGAATTCCCCAGCCAGCATTCGCTGGCTGGGGAATTCTGGGAGTTGAAGTCCAGACATCTTCAAGTTGCCAAGGTTGGGAAACACTGCTCTAGGAGGCAATGCACAGGCTCCAATGAATCTAGTCCCCTCCATCATATTGCCTATTGGTAATTATGCACTTTCTAAGAGTTTGCTCTATTCTTGCTGTTGTTGTCTGCAAAGAACAATCGGCAAAACCTTTTGTCAGGCCTCTGTCTCTGAGTGGCATACTAGGGTGACTGTAATTCACTAGGTTGAATCTTCACAGCTACACAGCAGAGTGCAATTGTACAACTTAGTGGACAATGTGATTGCTTATTGGGTGATCCACCTTCTCTGTTTCACAGTTCAAAGATAACTGCTAAGCAGATGGGCTTAGAGGGTTGCTTCCTGTTTCTATGTACAGTTTCCCATGCCACTCTGAGAAGAAGGAGGGAAAAGAGACATTAGTAGCTGCTGCCAATCCCTCCATTTTATATACACTTCTTTCCCAATCAACAGAGTTTGTGGGAGAACAAGTTATTTGAGGGACAGGCCCAGGATATTCCCAAATCATAGCAGAAGGAAGAAGTTGCTATGTTCTATTTCTTCTTTCATTACCTCATTATTTATAGTCTACTTATTCATCAGATACTTTCTTCAGATTAAATGCTTTCTTTTTAAGCATGTTTATTGAACATAAAAAATAGCTTGATAATTTCATATACAGATATTCTCCCGGTGGTATTATTCTTTAGAATTTGAGCAAGATCTCTTTTAATATTATTATTTTAATCTCTCTCTCTCTCTCTCTCTCTCTCTCTCTCTCTCTCTCTCTCTCTCTCTCTCTCTCTCTCTCTCTCTCTCTCTCACACACACACACACACACACACACACACACACACACACCAAATTTTTTTAGTATTGCGGTACATTGTTGTAGCATGTTTTCAATTATCCCAGTTAAACCTATACTTCTGGCATTTTCTGGAGCTTTTCTAATCCAAGTATTCACCATTTCTGACTATTCCTACCCTTTGAGCCCAGGCAAGATGGGCAGATATTGCTGTTACATTTTCCTCTAGTGATGTTTTTTTTAAAAGCTTATAATTTATGACTATCAAAGATGTGAACTGGAATATCCTAATTGTGTAATAGCCAAGATGAAAAATACTTTTTCTTCCTAAAATAGGCCGCTGACATGAATGCTTGAGTGTGAAAGGAAAAACACATAAAATTGCATTTGAACTCAATGCAATTCTGAAAACAATACTTGGACTGAACAATTGCGTTGGAGTCACTTTCCTCCTTAATTCTAACTATTTGTGTTTCATTCTGAGCATCTTGGACAAAATAGTGGTTTTACTCAAGAATAAGAGGTCATAAATTCTTAAAAAATAAGAAGACATTAGATATCAGTTATAATTTTGTAGACAGCATTAAAGCAAAGATCTGTATCAATTTAGGAAATGCCAATGACACAGCCTAATTACACTGAGATATTTCTGATAAATAATCCCCTTTTTCAAGAATTGTTCAAGGGTTATTACTATGATGTAGCATATATAGAAGATAGCTACCATGAGAGCTGCTAAAGAATTTGCTTTTACAAGTAGTTCTTGATTTACAGCCATTCATTTAGTGACCATTTTAAATTACAACACATTGAAAAAAGTGACTTACAGCCAATGTCCTCACAATGTTTTTTTGACATGAGTAGCAGCATTTATTCTGAAGTTTAGAAACCAAGGGGTTTTGATTTCTGAGAATCAAACCAGATGTTCTTAATAGCACAAAAGACTTACTAGCATTACATAACTGATGATATCCCATTATATTTTGGAAGAATAGCATATAATGACCATTTTTATATATTCTCTTATATATATGCCTTCGACATATTCATTAATTTCAATCACTTGTTGAAAAGTAAAATCTATTTGGGAAGTTAACTGAAGCGACCCTTATGATATTGCAGAAATACCTACCCTAACTTGATAACTGGAGCAGATCTGCACATATATTGGCAACAGATGCTTATATAGTACAAGAGCAACATTAACTTTCTATACTAGTTAGCACCTGAGGGTAGAACAAGAAACAATGGGTGGAAACTAATCAAGGAGAGAAGCAACTTAGAACTAAGGAGAAATTTCCTGACAGTTAGAACAATTAATAAGTGGAACAGCTTGCCTCCAGAAGTTGTGAATGCTCCAACACTGGAAGTTTTTAAGAAGATGTTGGATAACCATTTGTCTGAAGTGGTGTAGGGTTTCCTACCTAAGCAGGGGGTTGGACTAGAAGACCTCCAAGATCCCTTCCAACTCTGTTATTCTATTCTATTCTATTCTATTCTATTCTATTCTATTCTATTCTATTCTATTCTATTCTATTCTATTCTATTCTATTCTAGTATTCTCCCAAATATAGTATGGTATTATATTGGATGGTTTCTTTGTAGAAAGAAATTGATGATTGCTTAACTCTGAGCAATATGTTTCCATGCATCTCTTGCTGAAAGCTTTGTGCTGGAATGATTTACTGATTGAGCAAGTGAGTGAATGGATTTTATATAGTAGAAGACTAAAGCAGCTCAACACAAGTATTACTAAATTCTAAATGACTCAAGACTCCTTAAGCTTTAAAGCATTGCGCTTTTTTGAATGGCAGAAGGTTGCAGTTTTTAAATAATTTGTTAAAAATATTGTAGCAACAGAAAATAAAGCTATACAGATAGTCCTCGAGTTGCAACAGTTCATTTAGTGACCGTTCAAAGTTACAATGGCACTGAAAAAAATGACTTACGACCGTTTCTCACACTTACGACTGTTGCGGCATCAAAATGTCATCAGAATTTGGATGCTTGGCAACTGGTTCATATTTATGACCGTTGCAGTGTCCAGGGGGTCATGCGATCAGCTTTTGTGACCTTCTGACAAGCAAAGTCAACGAGGAAGTAAAATTCACTTAACGATGTTACTAACTTAACTGCAACGATTCGCTTAACAACTGTGTCAAGAAAGCTAAAATGGGGCAAACTTAACAAATGTTTTACTTAGCAACAGAAATTTTGGGCTCAATTGTGGTCCTAATTTGAGGACTACCTGTAGTCTCACACTGTCGAAAAATATCACACTTCCCATCTTGGTGCTGTGAACACTTAACAGTTCTACCTTGGCAGACTGACACCCACCATAGGCCAATGCCTGGAGAACAGCCAGGTCTTTATGGGCATCTGGAAAGCTAAAAAGGTATTATTGCTTATTGCCATTTTGTTCTACTGAAATATTTATATACTGTTGTATCCTGAATCTACATACTAGCTGGGAAGTTTCCCCCTCAGGTCCGCTCTATAGAGCAAAACAGGTAATTGCTGATTGGTCCTTTTCCAAGTCAGGGCTACCCTATTTAACCCACTGTCACACCTGGGTATTTGCTGTTGTTTGCTCACTGTAACCAATAAAGAGCTGAAGTCACTCCACCAGTCTCCTGCCTCTTCAGTATTGGAACTCAATATTGGTGACGAAGGTGGGATACTGAAGAGAGGAGAGCATCTTCAAACAAAGCAGACCAGCCCGGCCGGAAGGAAGCGTCAGACCGCGAGGCGCCAAATTCGAATCCGAACAAAGACTCAAAGACTACAAGAAGAAGCCGCCATGTCGTCCTTCCACCCACCGACTCTATTCAACCCTGCTAATGAAACCTGGGACAACTACTGGGCAAGATTTCGATGTTTCCTAGGGGCCAACGATTTGCAAAACCTTTCGGACAATAGAAAAAGAGACATGTTCCTGAGCCACTGCAGCCCCAAGGTATTCGATAGGGCTGTAGCCTTGACTGAACCAGATACGATAGAAATGACCACATGGACAAAACTACAAGAGGTCCTGAAGAAACACTACGACCCTGCACTTTCCAAAATCGTTAGCCGGTACGAATTCTGCCAACATATACTATATTGCGTCTTCTTTTCAAAGTGCTCACAGTGATACTGGCATTATCTTCAATCCATGAAACAAGCCAGAAATAAATAGGTCATTGAGACTGGGCAGTATGGATTTGTCACAACATTAATTTCATTGGCTTCCAGGCTGTTTTCAGAAGGCTGCTTGTAATTTCAGACCACTAGCATGATGGATTAGACTGCTGTATTTGGATCCTACAGCCTTCCTCTGAGGCTTTCCTCTATGGCAGGGGTGTCAAACTCAAGGCCCGCACGGGCCGGGTCCGACCCACAGGGTGCTTAGATCTGGCCCCCAGGGCCACCCTAGAAACAGCAAAGGACTAGCCCGCAGGGCTTCTGCTAGTTTTCACTGGCAGAGGGTTGCAGGAGGTCGTCTCAGCCAAAAAGAGAGCTCAGGAGCCCGTTTTCGCTGGCAGAGCGCTCAGGCCCCCACAGGTGTCCCTGACATGAGTGATGTCAAGCTGGCCACACCCACCCTGGCCACACCCACACACCGAGGTCAAACACAATCCTGATGCGGCCCTCAATGAAATCAAGTTTGACACCCCTGCTCTATGGAGCCCTAGTCAGTGAATTCTGCATCTGTGTTTGAGAAATATTTTTCACTTAACCATAAAAATTCCACCCATCAGTGGAAAGAATTTGTTTTGTCTCAGCTATAGTTTTTACGCTGTGTTTAAGTTTTAAAGATGCACGGAATATACTTTAATTGTATATAGTATCTTACTTGTAAGCTAGTATATATCCATAAAGAAGCATATACCTATATTATCATTATCATCTTGATTAGATTTTTACCCTGTCTTTTTATTTTTTATTTGTTAAATTTCTTTGCCGCCTATCTCGCCATGTGACTTTTCTAGACCGCTTATTTTAAATATATAACTCAAGGTGGTAAACATACCTAATACTCCCACCTCCTATTTCCCCACAATAATTCTGTGACGTAGATTGACGTAGAGAGAATCAGCCAGTCAACTTTCATGTGTAAGGAAAACTTAGAACTCACTGTGTCCTGGTTTCTAAGCCAGCGTCTTCACCACTACATCAAATGGGTTCTACTTTTAGGGGGGAAAATAATTCAGTAAGTCTTGGTCTAGTACAGGTAGTCCTCAACTTACAACAGTTCGTTTAATGACCGTTTGAAGTTACAACAGCACTGAAAAAAGTGACTTATGACCATTTTTCACATGTATGACCATTGCAGTATCCCCATGGTCACGTGAGTTACATTTGGATGCTTGACAATTACCGTATTTTTCAGAATATAAGACGCACCGGAGTATAAGACGCATCTTAGTTTTTTGGGAGGAAAATAGGGGGGGAAATCTGCCTACCAGGTATTCATCTGGCTAGCATCCTTAGTCTGGTCAGCTTCAGCACATTATTTTATCCCCTGATTAGGACTTAAAAAAACCTTCTTCGGAGAGAGTAACAATGAAAGAGCCAGCAAGCTGGGAAGACCGTTAGCACCTCGTTAGGACTGGAAAGAAACTTATTCGGAGCAAGTAGAGCAATGAAAAAAAGCCTGTACAGACTTAGAGCTGGAAAGACATTCTTCGGAGAGAATAACAATGAAAGAGCCTGCAAGCCAGTAAGAGCTGGGAAGACCGTTAGCACCTCGTTAAGGCTGGAAAAAAAGCTTCGAAAAAGCTACATTCAGAGTATAAGACGCACCCAAATTTTCAGCCTCTTTTAGGGAGGAAAAAGGTGTGTCTTATACTCTGAAAAATACGGTAGTTGACATTTGCGGTGGTTGCAGTGTCACATGATGGGGTCATGTGACCACCTTTTGTGACCTTCTGACAAGGAAAGTCAATGGGGAACTCAGATTCAATTAACAACCATGTTACTAGTTTAACAACTCCAGTGATCCACTTAATAAATGTGGCAAGAAAAGTCGTAAAATGGGACAAATCGCCCTTAACAAATTTCTCACTTAGAAACATAAATTCTGAGCTCAATTGTGGTCATAAGTTGAGGACTACCTGTACCCTTTACACCACAAACAGGCTTTGCTTTAAGCCATTTTAAGCATATCACAATTCCTCCGTGCCAAGTTTGAGCAATCCTGACATTTCCAAGCTTCCATATCAGTTTTAGGAATAGTAACAAAGATTTTATCTTTCCTTACGTAAGAATTTTGTTGCAGGCAACCTTTTGGCACACTAGTAAAACCATTAGACAATAAGCATGGGCTAATGAACTAAATTATCAGCGCGGTGTTTCCAGTAGCAGAAATTTACTGTGCTGTTTCATGTTAAAAGTTACCGTGGGACTTTGAAGTAGTATTCATTAGACAAATCAACAAAGGTATTACTTGATTAATGATGATAGGGTAATTTTAAGAGATAATGGCAACTTTTTGTGGGTCTGCTGCAAATCCATTATTTTTATGGTCATCAGGTTTTGCTGTGTTGAAACATGCATTAAAGATAGCCTTTTCATGTATAGTAATAACTAACAGAAAGTATTGGCTGTAATCCTAGACCAACCTTCAAGTGCCCTTGAATCAGAGGTGGGTTGCTGCCGGCTTGGACCGGTTCTATAGAACCGGTAGCGGGAATTTTCCCCACTCAGCGAACTGGCAGCAATGGCCGGCTGGCCATGCCCCCGAACCAGCTCTCTTGTTTGTCGCTTCTGTGCATGCGCAGAAGCTGTTTTTTGCTTCTGCGCATGCGTAGAAACAAAGTTTTTAGCACTGCGCATGCACAAATGCACATACCTGCGCACGTGCACACGCATGCACACGTGCCTGCGTGGTGCGCCCACGCGGTGTGTGAGGAAGTGAACCGGCAGCGAGGTAATTTAGAACCCACCCCTGCCTTGAATGCAGTAAAAATTACTTTTGAGTAGATATGTACAGTATAGGATTGTCTTGTAAGTGACTGACAAGTTACATTTCTTATATTAGCAATACAAATAAGATAACCCCATAAAGAGAACAACAGAAACAGAAAACTTGGTTGGTGATGGGACAATGGGAGAAAATATGTATTTAATACAGGGGTGTCAAAATATATATTTAATGCAGGGGTGTCAAACTTGATTTCATTGAGGGCCGCATCAGGGTTGTGTTTGATCTCGGGGGGAGGGGGCTGTGGTCAGGGTGGTTGTGGCCAGCTTGACATCATTCGTGTTGGGGGTGCCTGTAGTGGGCCGAGAGCTCTGCCAGTGAAAATGGGCTCCCAAGCTCCGTTTCCACCTGCGCCTGCCACCTGCAACCCTCTGCCAGCGAAAATGGAGCTCAGCGGGGCTGGTCCCTCACTGTTTCCAGGGTGGCCCCACAGGCCAGAGCTATGTTTGGCACCCCTGATTTAATGTATTACATTTATATCTTACTTTTCAGTCATGAAAGTTTTATCCCTATAAGGTTGATTGGGTGTTGAGATAAAGAATGCCCTATAGTTTTACTTAGCTTTGTGACTTGAGGTTCCCCAAACATAGTCCACCTTCTGATTACAGTATATTTATTTGTTGTTGTTGTTAGTTGCAAAGTCGTGTCCAACCCAACGCAACCCCATGGACAATGTTCCTCCAGGACTTCCTGTCCTCTACCATCCCCCGGAGTCCATTTAAGCTCACGCCAACTGCTTCAGTGACTCCATCCAGCCACTTCATTCGCTGTCGTCCCCTTCTTCTTTTGCCCTCAATCTTTCCCAGCATTAGGACTCCAGTGAGTCCTTCCTTCTCATTAGGTGGCCAAAGTATTTGAGTTTCATCTTCAGGATCTGGCGTTCTAAAGAGCAGTCAGGGTTGATCTCCTCTAAGATTGACCAATTTGATCGCCTTGCAGTCCAAAGGACTCGCAGGAGTCTTCTCCAGCACCATAGTTCAAAGGCCTCAATTCTTTGGCGCTCAGCCTTCCTTATGGTCCAACTTTCACAGCCATACATTGCAACTGGGAAAACCACAGCCTTGACTATACGCACTTTTGTTAGCAGGGTGATGCCTCTGCTTTTTAGTATGCTGTCTAGATTTGCCATGGCTTTCTTCCCCAGGAGCAAGCGTCTTTTAATTTCTTGGCTGTAGTCCCCATCTGCGGTGATCTTGGAGCCCAGGAAAATAAAATCTGTCACTACCTCCATTTCTTCCCCATCTATTTGCCAGGAATTTAGAGGGCCGGATGCCATGATCTTAGTTTTCTTAATGTTGAGTTTCAAGCCAACTTTTGCACTCTCCTTCTTCACCCCATCAAGAGGCTCTTTAGTTCCTCTTCACTTTCTGCCATTAAAGTGGTATCATCTGCATATCTGAGGTTGTTGATATTTCTCCCGGCAATCTTAATTCCAATTTGTGATTCATCTATCCCCGTCTTTCTCATGATGTGCTCTGCATATAAGTTAAATAGGCAGGGCAACAGTATACAGCCTTGCCAAACTCCTTTCCCAATTTTGAACCAATCAGTGGTTCCGTGTCCAGTTCTCACTGTTGCTTCTTTACCTGCATATAGGTTTCTCAAGAGACAAATAAGATGGTCTGGTACTCCCATCTCTTTAAGAACTTTCCACAATTTGTTGTGATCCACACAATCAAAGGCTTTAGCATAGTCAATGAAGCAGAAGTAGATGTTTTTCTGGAACTCTCTAGCTTTCTCCATGATCCAGTGTATGTTGGCAATTTGATCTCTAGTTCCTCTGCCTCTTCTAAACCCTGCCTGTACTTCTGATAGTTCTCAATCCACATACTGCTTGAGCCTAGCTTGTAGGATTTTGAGCATAACTTTACTAGCATGTGAAATGAGTGCAATATTTATTTAGAGAACAACTAATATTATTAAATTAAGAATTTAATTTAGGGGGTTAGAGATGAATCCATCTGAGCTCTCCCCCGGGTATGTTTGGTTGATGGATGTTTTTTAATATTGGAATTTTTAATTTTTGTATTCGATTTTAATTATGTTTATTGCTGGTTTCTTGTATTTTCTTTGCTGTACGCCGCCCTGAGTCCCTCGGGAGTAGGGCAGCATATAAGAAAACCAAAATAAATAAATAAATAAATAAATAAAATAATAAAAGGATTAAAATATAGTGTGTATATGCTTTCTTTGTTATTTGCCCAAGGCAAATGGTTTACATTACTTTATAGTAGTTTCTTTGAAGTATGAATTAATTGGACGGAATATTAATTACAGTTGAACTTAGGCATAGCAAGTCCATGCCTGATTTCTAATATCCTCAGAAATGCTATCTTAATTCATAAGAAAATGAAGCCTTCTCCACTGATATGGCTAGTGATTCTTTTTGTTCAATCAACGAAAAAGTAAACTTTTACATACAGCACATTTAGTTAGCCCAGATATACCTATTGAAGATTTTGTGTAATTGCAGTTACAGTTATTGATGCAACTGTAGCTCTCTTAACAGAGTTATAAATGCTATAGATTTGCAAAAATTCAGTAACTGGATTATTTACCTCTACAACACCATTGATGCATTCACTTTTATCCTGTTTCTCGGTTCCATCCATCCATGACTTTACATTCTCTCTTCTTTATATATTTGTTTTCTGACTCAGGTCTCATTCATTCTCTTTATAAAACCGAGTCATTTCAATGTACTTCTTTTGTCATGATCACTAACTTTTGTATTTCATACTTTCATACTTCACCCATTCATCCTTGACCCTTTCTCTTCTTATTTTATTATATACATTTTTAAATCACCCCTTTCACTTTGCATTCCACATAATTTTATGTTTCTCCTGATATACTCAGCTCTCGCTTTGACTTTGTAAATCTCAGAATCATCAATCCGGATTGATTTTTAATGTTAAAAGGACTATATAAAATTATGTGGAATGCAAAGTGAAAGGGGTGATATATATATATTGTGTGTGTGTGTCTGTGTGTGTGTGTGTGTGCACGCGCACACACACACACACACACACACACACACACACACACACACACACACACACCAGCATAATGCAAACATATACTGTATTGCTAATTGTAGCCAAAAGCAGGAAAAGCTGATTTAATAAATAGATAAGTGGACTGAACTTGAATTAGTACAGCAAAGCTAGTTTAGATGAAAGTTGATAATTCAGAGCAAATCCAATTAGGCACAATGTCTATATCTTTAAATTATGGCAATTAAAACGAATATGGTTTTAGAGGAATTTTAATTCTTCTCCGAGGGACTAAACATACCAAAGAAGCTACTACAACATATGTAACTGATTGTACTTTTTAAATGATCCCAAATTATCAGCATAAGAGTGGCTCCAGATTTTGTTGAAAGAGAACATAAATTAGAGCCACTCCTTGCGCTGATCATTTGTCTAGGATGAGGTGGATATGGTTACAAGCATAAAGATATGCTTGAGGTTTAAGAGTGAGGCATGTGGTATGGATTTAAGTGTTAAATAAAAAGAAATAGTGTTAAATAAAAAGAAAATAAAAAGTGTTAAATAAAAAGAAAAATATTTATTTTTAATGACTAATTTTGGGACTTTCCCACAAATATGATGTTAAATGTTTACTATATCCGATGAATTTATTATACTATTGATCTACTAGTGGTTTTCATGTGCTCATAGAACCAGTAAGAAGCGTTTGGGTTTTGTATTTTCTTATTAAGAAAACAACAAATGTTCTTCAGAGTATTTGCTTACTACTATGAGTCAGAGGTCTCATAGCTGATGGCTATGGATCTCACAAAATATGATGATGATGATCTCACATTGAGAGGCTGGGTTTTGAAACATAAAATCTGAAACCCTTTAACAGATGTTCATCACTAAAACTTGTTAAGAGCAGTTAATCCTCAGTTAACATGTTCTGAGTATTAGCTGCTTAAACAAATCTTGTTTTGATTTGGTTTTTAACAGATTACAATTTCAGAGTTTGGCCACATTGTTAAAACCTGGGATTTGTTTAAAATGTTTTTTTTTAATCTCCTTTTTTAAAACAATGTCAGTTTATTTTTATGTAGAGGTCTAAAGAATCTAATTAGGAAATGAACAAAAAGTCTATATTACATTTTGCACAATTTAGTAAATTTTTGAAAAGTATACCGTGGGACTTATCATCTAAGTAAACGTGCACAGAATTGTGCTGATCATAAAATGAATGAATATATATACGAATTAAAATAACCATTACTGTATATGTACTTCACCCTAGATATTTTCACAGCTTCTTGCATTCAGAGGAATACTATTGTGCACTCATATTGCACGTGTATGAAAGCTTTTCTCCCTTGAGTTTAGCATCTGCAACACCTCGAAATACAAGTGGCAGTTCTGTCCATTAGCATTTCTGACTCAGGAACACACAAATTTGGACATGAGCCAGAGGTAGAGGTTACTATCCTAAACATATTAACTAGTGAATCAATGAATCAAACCCAGTAGAACTTACTTCATGATATACACACTTAGCATTGCAGTGATGGAGTAATGAACAGTGCATTTTCTGGTGTAGTTTACACGCTAGTTCATTGCCTTCACCAAGGCAAGCAATTCAATTGTAAACACATTTCAACTGATTCCTAGTTTGTATGTAACTAGCAGTGGGTTGCAAGTTACAGACCATGATTCTCAAGTTTTTAAATCCAACACATATCACTTATTTTGAAGAGGTTGCACAATGTAGCATTTAAATGGAGTTTTTGTACTTATTAAGTAAATCTGACCAACTCTTAAAGCCACACATTTCTAATTATTATTTTTTAAACAAAGACTTCTGATTGCACTGAGTACTAAAAATGCTGCAGTTATTATTCTTTTCTGAGAACAATTCTTTTTTATTCTAATATTACCCCATAGAGTCTATAAACCAAAATGATCCCAGAATATTTCCTAGGAATGCGGTAGATTTAAATAACCTAAAGTTTTCCTTTCAAATCACTAGCAAAATAAACGAACTCCAAACCAGATAGCGTTCAATGGATGACAAATTTTAAACGTAATAATAATACAGTACTATACCTGATTATCCTGATGCCCATCCAACAGCCACGCTTCCTGCAACTGAACTTTACTGTGCCAGAGCTTCTATATTAAACACCTTCATCTTTTCCCATTTTTTTAAACGTATGTCAGTACAAGCCCAGGCAAACTTTAAATCCAGGAAAATAAAATTAAACACACACATCAAAGGCAGACAAGGAGTGAGACCAAATGCCTGTAATCTGATCAGTGATCTGTTGCCGTACATCAAAGGCTGTGCTTTGGAGGGGAGAGAGAGAGAGAGAGAGAGAGAGAGAGAGAGAGAGGGAGGGAGGGAAGGAGGGAGATTGCTTTCTTCTTTAGCAGCTAATAATACTGTGGCTTCCTCTTTTTCTTACATACATTTAATAAAAACGTATCAGTGTAGTCAACTTACCCTCCTTCCTTTTTTCCTTGGAAAGGGAAAAATCCGTCTTTCTTGGATTTGAATAGCTGGGTCTATAACCGCACTTTTCTTTTTTCCTTTTCCTTTTCCTTTTTTTTTTCTTTTTTTGTTCTCAAGCTGTGCTCCTCACGGATTGTGTGTTGGAAGTTTTCCCCAGTGCCAGCGGGTTCCGCTTAATGCCTTTCATCTTGCTGAACTGATCCCATGACATCATTCAATGCTGTGGGACTGGTTAGAGAACTATAATACAGCCTGTGGGGAAACACAGCTGAACTGCAGCAAGAGTCGGTGTGGTTTTTAATCGAGTTAGCTGTTGTAAACAGGGCAAGAAAGAACTTTCTGCTGTTTTGGAACTTTCATATGAATTTGCAAAAGGGTTGGTCCATTTTAAATGCCCCTGTAGGATGGAGTTGTCTGTTCACGTTCAAGTAAGGGCATTAGCTGGCATGGTGTGTAACTTCCATACAGATTTCCCACACAGACCAAAAGGATAAACTTGTCAGAGATTTGCAACAGCTGCCAAAAAAAAAATACTACTGCAACCAGCAAAAGAATAAAAAAAAAACACGTATATAAATTCCCACCCTTAACTCCAGTATTCATAAGACTTTTATAACTATCTTTATAAAGCTTCAGATAGTTATGCTTCTTTAAATTTGCTTGGGGGATTTTATTCAGAGTAAGTCTTGCAACCAAATTCTATGCATACCTTCTGAGTGCCCTTCTTGCTGTTTTGTGGCAAGGAAACCTGATCTGGCTACTGGTTTATTTTCTCCCCTTCAAGCTTTATTGCGTTGGGGAAGTGCTCCGCCGTGTTTGTCTTTGCACTTCTGCCAAGTGTGGTTTGGAATGGAATGTTTGCTTTGGTTCTTCCTTTGGTGATGCCCAAATGGCCTTTGCACAAAGGGCAGCATCTGGATATGAAAGTACTAATTTTGGCCATAGAGTAATAAGCATAGGGACAGGAAGCATGTGATATCTTTGTCTGTAGCCGTTCTAAGCCCCACCTTCTCAAAAAAAAAAATTTTTTTTTTAAAAGTCCATTCTTCCTTCTTGGAGAAGGAAATCACATGAGCCACAAATCTCTTTATATGTTGAAGTGTGAGGATCTATCCAGTGGTGGGTTCCTACCGGTGTGGTCCGCTCTATAGCACTGGTAGCGGCCCGCTGGTGATGTCACAGTACCGGTGCGGTTGGTTGCCGGTGCTTGGGTACCGCCATTAAAAAAAAATTTTTTATAATTTTCTTCTGCGCATGCCCAGAAGCCGAGCTTCCGGCACTGCGCACGCGCTGCCTTCCTACCCCACAGTGAGTCCAAACAGGGGAGGATGGCTGAGGGAGCGCGTGAGACGCTGAAAGAACGGGCGGCAGGAGCTATCTCCATTTCCCTCCCTTAAGCAGTCCGAGAAGCCACGAACGCGTGGTGATGATCCCAGGCATTTTTGCACGTTCGAGGCTTCTCGAGCTGCTGAGGGGGGGGGAAACGGGCGGCAGGAGCCTAGGATCATCGAATGGGGAGAAGCATTCAGGCCGGACGGAGCCTCCTAGAAGAACCGCTGCCGCGGCAATGCCCCCCCCCCGCTTCTCCGGCCACTGCCAAGCTCCCAAGGCCCACATGGCAAGCCACACCCACAAAATAAGCCACGCCCACAGAGTGGTAGTAAAAAAATTAGGAACCCGCTCCTGGATCTATCCTTCTTAAAATGGCACCCTAGTTTGAATTATGATTCTGTCCGTCTGCTGGATTTATTTATTTTTATTTATTTATTAAACAAATTTTTGTGGCCAATCAATTCGCACATGGTGACTTCGGGCAGCTTACAACATTAAAATTTCACAATGCAAGAACCCATAATCCCCCGCCCCTAGTGGTGGCAACCACACAATCATACCGGACACTTGATTGGCTCTACCGGTATATTCACCTCGACTTCCTGTCTCACTGAGAGAGCCATGTCTTTAGGGCCTTCTGTAAAAATGTCAATGTTGAGGCCAATCTTGTCTCCCAGGGAAGGGGTCTCCAACCTTGGCAACGTTAAGCCTGGCGGACTTCAACTCAACGCTTTGCTGGCTGGAGAATTCTGGGAGTTGAAGTGCGCCAGGCTTAACGTTGCCAAGGTTGGAGACCCCTGTTCCAGGGGATGGTATTCTGAAGAGAGGAAGCCATCACAGGAAAGGCCTTTTCTTTGGTCCAACTAGATGTACTTTCCGAATAGATGGGACTTGTAATGTATCTTTCTTTTCTGCTCTGGTGGGTTGGGTAGAGGCAACTGGGGAAGGCAGTCCTTCAAATAGTTTAGATTTTGGATCAAATAATTTAGATTAGGGACAGGAAATGTTGATTCAGTCTCACCACAAAGTCTACAGGAAGAGAGAGAAAAGGCCACATGCAATATGTAAAATAGATGATCATCTGTAATATGATATATAATATGAACTCTGATACATAAGATCATATTTGAAACAGCGTGTATTGTTTTGATCATCTTGTCTAATTAAATGCATTATAGTGACAGGAAAGAAAATGGAAGCACATTGTGGACAGCATAAACATGTTTTTAGGATGTATCTTAGAAGTAACAAAGTGGTGTCCTCTTTATTTTTGGTGCTTTCAAGTCAGGTTTAACTCCTGGGAAAGTCCCTGCAGTTTTCTTGGCAATATTTTGGAAGCGGTTTGCCATGGCTGCCTTTCTAGGGCTGAGAGAGGGGCCTGAAGTCACCCAGTTGCCTTATGCCTAAAGCAAGAGTAGAATGTATGGTCTCCTGGTTTTTAGCCTGGTGCCTTGACCATTACTGGCTCTTATAATCTCTCAACACTGACTATGCTGACTAACGATGAGATCTCCAGCACGTTTGGAGCAGGGGTGGGTTCTAACTTACCTTGCCGCCGGTTCGCTCCCTCCCATGCCGCATAGCCGTGCATGCTTTGCGTGCGCGGGCACGCATGCGCAGTGCCAAAAACTTGGCTTCTGCGTATGCACAGAAGCAAAAATTAGCTTTTGCGCATGCGCAAAAGCCAAAAACCAAGATGCCGGCGCCCACGGACCGGCACCGACAGAACTGGCTCCGTGACATCACCAGTGGTTTACTAACGGTTGTAAAGAACCAGTTAGAACCGGTAGTAACCCACCTCTGGTTTGGAGAGTTGCAGATTGAGTACCTTCGGTGTAAACAAAGCATTTTACTATTTCATTAGGATCACTTGATTAGACAGTAGATGCTGACAGATAAAAATAAAGTACTTCTCATGATATGTTAATTAACAGAATTTGCTGCCACAAGATATGAAAGTGGTTAGTATTTATTGCCTTGAGAAGATATCACTGAAACTTAAAACTCATAATAATCTTTAAGATTATGAGGCAGTATGCCCTAAGTACTGGGATTGAGCAATATACCATTTGAATGCCAGTGCTTCATATGTTGCTGCAGTACTTAAAAAGTCTCACAGGTTTTATGAGTGTGTGTGCCCATGCACAGATAATATGTTGAGATACTTCTCAAAGTGGTTTTGCACAGCCCGACTAATAAACAGCTTCTAGTGAACAGCAATGAGATTTAAAGCTCTGTTTGTGGTCTTTCTCAGGGCATCTGATTGGCTGCTGTGGGGATCTTTAATCTAATCCAGACAGAAATGTAAAACATTCAGATTTTAGATTAAGATTATACATTATGTGCAGCATTTGTACTTTGTGCAACACGTTCATTTTTATGCTGTAAGGAAGTTTTTGATTTTCAAAAGCAATGCTGGGAAGAAGAAAACCATTACTAAACAAGAGCTGCATGTATAATTAGAAGAGGCCACGTGCAAGGGAGAACATTCATTTCATCTTCCTAGCTACTTGTTGAAGAATGCTGCTTCCAGATCTTCAAGCAGATCCCCACAGTCAGAAACTGTCGTTTAAACTAGAATAAAAGATAAGATTTGAATTTTGCCTTTTATATGTTAAAATGTTAGGGATGTGCATCTATAGAACCGGTAGTGGGAATTTCCCCTCGCTCGCCGAACCGGCAGCAATGGCCGGCTGGACACTCCCCCGAACCGGCTCTCTCGACGGTGGCATAGGCGCCGCCACCTTGTTTTTCGCTTCTGCGCACAAGCTGTTTGTTGCTTCTGCGCATGTGCAGAAGCTGGGTTTTTAGCACTGCGCATGCTGCGTGCATCCGCGCAGCGTGTGAAGAAGTGAACCGGCAGCGAGGTAAGCCAGAACCACCCCTGATGTGCACGTGTGTTGTTTTAATGGTGTATAATCTTATTAAACAACCAAATGCATGGAATTATCTCAGTAGCCTGAGTGCAAGAACAAGAAACATTTAGGTATGGCTGAGCTTCACTTCTCAGAGAATTCAAACAACATGGCCAATGGTTCAACAACAATAGGTTCCACATTCCAGTTTCATTTGTGTGTAATGTACTTGATGTGCTTTGTTTTTGTTTCAGCAGTCATGTATGACTCAACTGAAGAAAGTCCAAAAATGGTTTATTATATTTATTATATCACTAATAAACAAGGTGTTCCTTTATATCAGGCTTATATATGGAAGGCATAGGAGGCATAATGAAAAAAGAGGAGAAAAAAGAGGTCCTTTGCTATTTCCAGGCCAGCCCTGTGGCCTTTAAGCACCCCGTGGTTGAATCGAGCCCCTGGGCCTTGAGTTTGACACCCCTGCATTAGAGTAACAATCATTTCAACCAGTGGCGGGTTGCTGTCTTACCAGTGCCGGTGCGCTGTGCGTGCATCTCTAAGTTTTGGGGGCGCGCATGCTCACTACGCGCGTGCGCCCCCTTGCAAGATTTTGCTTCTGCGCATGCGCAGAAGCAAAATCTCGGCAAAATCTCTCACGCGCGTCCTCTTGCAAGATTTCAGCACGATTTTGCTTCAGCGCATGCGCAAAATTGCCCAAAAATTCACATAAAAACATGGCAACGCGTGCGACAGACAGGCAGAGAGGGCTCCGGAACGGTCACGCACAAATTGCGCAATCGGCCGCTCCCTACCAGAGCTATGCACTGGTCAGCTCCGGCAGGAACCCACCTCTGATTTCAACTGATTTCTCAAAGTTCAAGTATCCTGCATTACATAGTGTTCTTTTTGAGAGACCCGGATTCTTGTGTATCCCTATCTGTACTCTTTAATCAATTGTAAAACAATTCTTTGTTTATGGTCAGATGTGTATTATTCTTACCTTCATTCTTTGTAACCCTATGTAAGCACTTTGCTGACAAGTCCCTTGCACTCTTTGCTTTTAACTATAAGAGGCCAGCAATTCACTGTACATGTAGTTCTCGGCTTATGACCACAATTGGGCCGAAATTTCTATTATAAAGCAAGTCATTATGTAATTGGATCCTATTTTATGATCATTTTTACCACTATCATTAAGGGAACCACATGGCTTTTAAGCAAACCCAGCTTCCCAATTGACTTTGCTGTTAGAAGCTGGCAGGTAAGGGAGCAAATCACGATCATGTGACCATAAAATATTGCAACGGTGCCCAAATTGCAATCCCATGACTATGGGAGTGGCCAGCCGGATGGTCATAAGTTCAAGGACAGATTGTAAATCACTTTTTCCAAGGCCATTGTAATGAATGATTGTAAGTTGAGGAATACCTGTCACTTATTTCATTTCATTGTTAGCATATTCTTACGGTATATAATATCTTCCATCACCACATTTAGCTATAATTCTTTTTCTTTTCATGTTATTACTTTCTTTGATTTACTATCTTTTAGTGTTTCCCCTTGCTCTGTTTCTTATCCAGAAATGATAGAGCTGTATGTTTGCCAATGTCATGGTCTTCCATTTAATTATAGCGATTTAGCCAAAAATTTCTAGGACAATATAAAGATTTGCATTGCTCTCAAAGTTTATAGCATCAGTAATTTTAGTAATATATCATCTCTATCAAAGTGCTAGTTTTACTCATGTTTATTTTTCAGCACATGTACAATAGGTGTCCACAGGTAGCCATGATGCCAGAAAAAAATGACCACTCATGTGACAGCAGTGCAATGCAGATCCTGCCCTTTGGTACTTTGTCTTGAGTACATAAGTGAAGGAATTTGCTTATGATGTCATCGTGCACTTTTTCTTGCTTGCCTCTCTTGCATAAATAGCAACAAGCAAGCCGTAAAGCAATATTTACAGAAGGTCAGATGTTTTCAGAATCTAAATCAGAGGTGGGTTCCTCCTGGTTCTGACCAGTTCGCCCGAACCGGTAGCGACCCGCTGGTGATGTCACGAAGATGTCACGGAACCGGTTCAGTCGGTGCCAGTATATCAGCACCGCCATCTTTGTAAAAATATTTTTTCATTTTTTGGTGGGGGGATTTTTTCTTCTGCACATGTGCAGAAACTGTGCATGCATCGCCATCTTGTTTTCGGCCTTTAAAAAAAAATTTTTTTTTGCTACTGTGCATGCCCATGAGGTGCAGCCACACAGCGTGGGAGGAAGCGAACCGGCAGCGAGGTAAGTTAGAACCCACCCCTGATATATAAATATATATATACCCCTTATATATAAATATATATATAAAAGATATAGAAATATCTTTTGAGTTTTGAATTCATCTCCCCACCTTTAGCATGATGTACTAGAGAGCTGGATATTATATATTATAGAACGCTCTTAATGCATCCAGAGAATGCAAGAACCGCAGAAGTGCACAGGTTCCCAAGGAGTTTACAAGTAAGCTGTTTTATAAATGTGAAGGTCTCCCTAATTTAATAATTTTGTAGGAAAAAAAATCTGTTTCAAAAGACTCTGTACCAGCATGCAAAACTTTAATAAGGTAACATTCTTTCTGAGAAATTTGATTGACTCTATGAAACATTTTCCCCAGGCTATTGGAGTTAAATCAAGAGTATTAATATATCTAAAAAAGATTAGGATAGGGTTTTGTTTTTGGAAATGATTTACTTTAAAAAAATGCCTTTGTTCAATTTTTTTATAATGAGACAAACTTCTTTATGGTCCATCTTTCACAAGACAATGCCGATATTGGCCATACAATAGTTATTTTTCCCCTTTTGTTCAAATATAGAATTTGAAAGAACAGAAAATAAAAATAAAATAAAATGGGTAAGAACATGAAAGCTTGAAAAGAAGAAATATTTGAAAAGAAGATATATGTCTGTCTTTTTATAGCTAGGTTTTTCAGTTGCAGAAAAAGGAAAGTATTAAAAATGTTTTTAAAATGTTAAAAAATGCTGTGGCTCCCTTGAGGTGAGATCAGCCACATATTTGTTAGCTTTTCAGAAGGTGCCTAAAACATGGTCTTCTCATCAAAGCTGCAGGGTTGTTATATGACAGTGATGGCGAACCTTTTTTCCCTCGGGTGCCGAAAGCGTGTGTGCGTGCACTATCATGCACGTGCGAGTGCCCACACCCATAATTCAATGCCTGGGGAGGGCAAAAATGGCCTCCCCCACCCCCGCAGAGGTCCTCTGGAGGCCGGAAACAGCCCATTTCCTGACTTCCGGTGGGCCCAGTAGGCCGATTTTTGCTCTCACCAGGCTCCAGAGGTTTCCCTGGAGCCTGGGGAGGGTGAAACGGCTTCCCTGGAGGCCCCCGAGAACCTAAAATGCCCTCCCAGAGCCTCCGTGTGAGCCAAAAATCAGCTGGCCGACACACACATGCACGCTGGAGCTGAGCTAGGGCAACGGCTCGCATGCCGGCAGATATGGCTCCGCGTGCCACCTGTGGCACGCGTGCCATAGGTTCGCCATCACTGTTATATGAGGTCAAGTGACTCTTGTTTTCTTGCAATCTTGATCTCTACATTTTTTATTTTATTATGTTTGATATTTTTTTAGATTGCTATATAGGTTTAAATGTTTCTGTGTTTGTATGCCACCCAGAGTCGTGAATTCATGACATGGCTGGTTATATAAATATACTAAATAAATAGGGATAACCATATTAACTCTCTTAATTTAATTTTGTTTTTATTTTGGCACCAAATTGACCTCATCCAAAAGGTCAAATGTGCTTTTGGCAGAAAAAAAAACGTTGAACAGTCATGAAGTAAAGTGTGCCTTCAGGTAAATCTATCTATTAAAAAAGGATGGATGACTATTTGATAAAAGGTCATATTTATGCTAACGCAGTGCTAAAGAAATTACACAATTTACATTAAAAAAATAGTGATGGCATGAAAGACTCCTGCACCACTGAAACATTAACAGAGGACCACACAACAAGTTAACTCAACAATCTCCACAAGAAAGAAAATAATGACCTAATTCACATATACTCAGCATAGTTTATTTAATTAACCATACTTTTCTGGACTCTTACTACCATATTAGGCCAAAGCCAAAGCAATCATGTTATGACTTAACATGTAATGTACCCAACCTAATTTTTTTCTTTCAAAGAAAGCAGGTTGGGTCTTCTGTTGGTAGAATTAGATTTTATCTTTTTTTTAAAAAAAACATATTTATTGAGAATTTTACACTGTTGTAAGGAATATCCTTCTTGGTTCATTTCCAAGTGGGGAAAAAGACACAGGATTCATGGAGATTGCTTGGAAAGATGGTTTTAATATGGTGGACAGGAGCACATGGCATGAGCCCCTGTACAGAAAAGGTAGATCACATGTTTCCAGATGTGGGTGAAGAGAAAAGAGGAAGAGAGATGCTGAGTCCCTTGGTTTTATACTCTCTCTTGTGCCCCTCCCTAACTGTTTCCTGTTCCTGTACAGAAATGTATCCCATTGGCTCTCAGACCCCCCAGGGGCATGCTGGGGCAACTCTTGTGGGCTGTCCGAAGTCCCAGGCTTGGCTGAATGAAAAGGCCTTGGGCAAATCCTATTGTGGTTGTTATGCAGAAGACTTTCAGGCTAGGTGAGAGGAATGTGTGAGCTGGGCCCAGTCCTTAATGAACCATTGGCAAGGGTGGGGGTTTTCCAAGAGGAGTCTTTTGTCCGCTCACAAGCATGTTTCCAGAGATATTCCACAGAATATATTCTGCCTTTTAATATCTCCTAGGATATCTCATTTCCTAGGAGAGGGGTGGGTGCTAGCTTCCTATAACACAATGAATAAAATACAAAGAAAAAGAAAGAAAAGAAAGAAAGAAAAAGGCAAGAAGAAAGAAAAAAACTAAAGTTATGAAATGTAATGACTTCCAGCCTCCTCTTCAACAGATGATTACAATTTTATAATTTATCCTCAAATGCAAATCCCTACAGCCCTTCAGTTCATTTATATCTGTTTTAGTCCTCAAATCCATAAATCATCATATCATTTTTATTTTCTTTCAGCAAAAAATCCATATAAGAATATGGATAATCCCAGCCTCTATAAAAAGTTTTGTTGTTGTTTTTTTCTCTGACCAAACAGGTCATCTCAACAAATTCTGACATTTTCACAATCCATTCCTCTACTGTAGGAATTTCATTGTTTTTCCATTTCTGAGTATACAATAATATTGCTACAATTACCATAAACAAAAACAATGTTTTCTTGACTCTTTTCTAATTAGCTAGAGATGTCAATAAAAAGCTCAGATGTTTTCATAATATTTAAAATCCTTTACAACCTGTATGAATTTGCATTGAAAGCTTCTTAGCTCGAGACTTCCGGTTTTGGAGCGCTTCATCGCAGACATCCCTCGTTGGATGCCTTTCCGATCTTTGTTAAAAGCCGCCAGAACAGCTGTCTGGCGGCTTTAAAATCTCTTCCCCGGGCAAAGGGGAGAGATGAGAGCCTGACAGGAGGGGTAGAGCCCCCCCAGCGCCTTAGGAGCCATCTGCAGGGCGCGAAGGGAGAGCTCCCCATGCAGCCTGTCTCCAGCTCCGAAGATCCGGAAACCTCTGCCTTTTGCAGAGCTAGATGGAGTGACCAGCCGCTGCTTCAAAAATGGGATTTATAACTACATTTAAACTATAGAAGCAGACAGAGAGAAACAGGCGTGAGATGGGCAAGTACTGAAACCTCTTTTTTTCCTTTTTTTTTCAACTCCTGGGTAAGCTTTCACTTCGGCAAGGGAACAAAGGAAACAGAGTAACAATATGGCGATTGAGAAGTGAAAGTGACTTTCGTTTCCCCAGAGGCTTTTTTTTTTTTCTTTCTCTCTCTCTTATGGAAACTTTTAACTTGGAAAAATGGTTTTTTCTTTCTCTGTCTCCTAACTCTGGATTAAAGTTATAATAGAAATATTTTCAATAATAAAAGACTATCTGATTTTTAAACTGGAAAGAACTTTAATCAGGCAACTGGCTTTCTTTCTTTTTTGTACTCTTTTGAAACACCAATGGCTTCAAAGTTTGGAAAGACTGTTTTGACTAAAAGAAATGACTATTCATCTGGATATATTTCTAAAATGCAACTTAACACTGAGCTAACACCTCCACAGCTTTTGACACCTGAAAATTTATTAAATAATTTAAAGATTATGAAACATGAACTTACTTTGGAATTTAACCAGAAAATAAGTGAGATAGACCATAAGATGCAGGCTGCTTTGAAGAATATGAATCAACAACTAAGATTTGATGTGTTAGAGGTTTGCAAAGGCTTAGCAACAAATATTGAAGTTTTGGCAGAACGTATTGAAACAAATAAACAAGCTTTGGCAACTTCGGTGAATTACATAGATAAAATCCAAAATGACATTGCAAATTTTGAAAAAGAGGTCTTAATGACTCAGTTCAGATCTATGGAAGTTGCTATAAGGATTAGAGGTTTGAAAGAAGGATTATATGAAAATTTAAAAGGCAGGATGGTTGACATATTGGATCAGGTGTCTGGAATTTCTAAAGCGGAATTGGCTACACAAATCGACAAAACATACAGAATCAACTCGTGGTACGCCAAACAAAAGCATCTACCAAGGGATATTGTCATATATTTTACCACAAGAGCTCTACGGAACAGAATTATACAAGCAACGTTTAACAATAATCTTATGGTGAATGGTCAGGAACTAAAGATTTGGAAAGAAATCCCCTCTAAAATGCTTAAAGCCAGGAAAAGCTATACTTTTTTGATTGATGAATTTAAGAGATTAAATTTACAATATAAATGGGAAGCACCAGTTGGAGTAACAGTGAAATTTTCTGGAAAAAGATACCGGCTCAACACGATAAAAAAAGCTACTGAATTTTATGTCAATGTTCTAAAGGCTGATATATCCAAGATTCCAGAAGAAGGGTGTATGAAAATAAAAGAGGAGGAGGAGGGGAAGCCACCTTCGATGGATCAAAAAGAAATAGACTCAAAAATCCAAAAGGAGTGCCTGAATCAGATAGCTGGGGAAGAGGAGATGGAGGTTTGGGAGCAGACGGGAGACGACTTGACAAATTTGAATTTATTTAACTATTAAAAGATGAACTATCAAGATACAAAATAATGTGATGTTGAAATATATTGGATGGATAGAAACTAATATGATTGTATTTTATCTTTTCCCTATCTAATGATTACTTATGCAATATTTAGTTAAGTTTTATATAATTTTGAGGTTATTTTTAATGTTGATAATATTAGATATATATAGTTTGTTGAAGATTTGTTTATTGTTTATTCTTCTTTTATTTTCTTTTTTTGTTTATTGAAGTTAGCGAATTAATTTAGAATAATATTATCTTATTAATATCATGATGAAATTTAATATTTGATGATTACTTATGTAACATTTAGTTAAGTTTTATCTTAGAGGTTATTTCTAATGTCAATAATATTAGTTTAAGATTTGTGTATTTTATATTTAGTTATTACTTATGTAACACTTACCTTGTATAAGATAGAGGACTGAAGGGAGGAGGTAGGAGGTTTGTTTGTTTGTAGTGTTAAAGAGTTTTCTCTTTCTTTCTTTCTTTTTTTTTATTCTCTTTCTTTTTTTTCTCTCTCTTTTTTGTATCTTTACTATTGTATACAAATGTGATATATTAGTACTGTATAGTTTGGAGTTGAAGTTTTTTTAAAAATAGTGTTCTTTTTTTTTCCTTTTTCCTTTTTCTTTTTATTAACAATTTAAACTTATTATTATGCCCTGTATTATCTCTGGGAAGTCCGGGGGGGGGGAGGTGGGGAGGGAAGGGGGTGGGTCTGGGGGGGGGAAATAAAAATGTTTGTACTTTGGATTTAATATTTTGTTACCACTTATGTAAGTTTGTACTAATAAAACTTTTTTGAGAAAAAAAAAAAAAGCTTCTTAGCTCTTCCACAAATCCATCATGCATAATAAAAGGTTCCCTCATGATTTTCACATTTCCAACGCTGATTTCAAATACCTTTGTACATTTTTGATAATTTATCTGGTATCATATAACAATATCATTTTATAGAAGTTTTCTTTTATACTATGACACTGTAAATTTAATACCAGTTATCCATGAAATATTTCCAAAACGAATAACCTATTTTTTGTCATGCAATCTTTAATCCATTCTTCCTCTATTTCAAATCTTAATGAAATATACATTTTTGCTATTACATGTGCATTGCTTGTATATAGCTCATAACATCCCATTTTATGTTTTTCAGTTCCAATTATCTTTTTATCCATATCAAACCTTTCTTTTAACTGAGGATATGAAAACCATTGAAAATTATATCCTGCAGTCAGTTGTTCTCTTGACTTCATCTTAATTTCTCTGATAGCATCAGATTTTATCATTTGCAATCTGCTTAGCAGATGTCAGATCTTCCATATATAGTTAAAAATCACTCTTCTGTGGAATTATACCATTAAAATATACATGTTGTTCACTTCCCTTTTTTTAATAATGACTTGTAATTAAAGTTAATATTGCTGTGCTTTGATAACCTGTGGAAAGATATTTAAGAGGTAATGGCTGGAGGTCAGTCAGCAGAATTTCTCTTGAAACTGAAGGCAAAAATGCTTTAACTAGCTGTTTAAAGCATTTAAACTTCCCAAAAGAAAATATTGGTTGCTGATACTACTTCCGGGTCAGGGGTTCATTGATAGTCATCTTTATCGCTGGTGGAATGCTTATAGAATAAGCTTTCACAAGTGCATACGTTTCATTAGCATACCTTTGTTTATATATATTTAAATGTATCTTTCTGGCCTAAAGTCATACTATGTCAGCCTTGAGAGTTCAAGACCACACATGAAGTTCCAATTAAACGGATTTATTATTAATCATACCTATGCACAAGAATCTAGTCTACAGTTAGCCCCATCTTGGAATTAGATAATGGAATTCAAGAGGTAGTTGTGGCTACATAGAAACGCTAGCTAGGCTGATTTCTCCTTTAACTCCACCCCGCAGGCTCTGCCACTCCTCCTAATCCTAGGATTTAGGAAATCGTAATCTTTGTATAGTAATTATAATATCCTGCACAAAATTACAGAGTTATTTTTAAAACTCTAGATTTTACTTTAATAATGAAAAGTCTGCTATGGATATATTGTGTAGACCTGTGGTTATCACACCAAAAGGATATTTGTAAGGCTAGTGTTGTAAGGAATATCCTTCTGGGTTCAGTTCCAAGTGGGGAAAAAGACATTGGATGCACGGAAGTTGCTTGGAAAGAAGGTTTAATATGGTAGGCAGGAGCACATGGCATGAGCCCCTGTACAGAAAAGGTAGATCACATGCTTCCAGATGTGGGTGAAGAGAAAAGGAGGGGAAAGATGCTGAGTCCCTTGGTTTTATAACCTCTGTTGGGCCCCACCTCTTAGTTTCCTGTTCCTGTGTATGTAATGCACTCCGATTGGTGGTCAGGCTCCCAGGAGGCCATGCAGTGGCAACTCTATAGGCTTTTGTCAGTCCCAGGCTTGGCTGAATGAAAGGGCCTTGGGCAATTCCTAATATGGCTATGACTGAAGGAGATAAATCTTTGTTATGTAGAAGACTGCTGCTGGGCCCAGTCCTTAATGGTCCATTGACAAAAGTGGGGGGCTAAGAGGAGTCTTTTGTCTGCTTAAAAGCATGTTTCCAGGGATATTCTATAGAATATATTCTGCCTTTTAATATTTCCTAGGATATTTCATTTTTCTAGGAGAGGGGTGGGTGCTAACTTCCTACACTAGAAAAAAACTGCAGAAAAGACCAAGCAAAATAGGAGGAAGGTTGAGTTTTATAAAAATATAAATAACAGAAACACTGTAGTATAATATCAAATACTATATAAAGTAGCCTTACTGTTGTTCCTGTATCGGTAACCCTATATTTGGCTTATTGTACCATGTTTTATACTTAGTCTAGTAGCTGAATCATAGCTTTTAAGCCACGTTCGAGGTTTTGCTTCTTGAGTAGAAGTCCCTAAGGACCAAGGATATCTATCGGATTGCCTTCCCTGTTCTAGAAATGGATGGTTGCTATGATCATCAGAGGAGGCAGCATTTCTTGCACTGTGACCGGCAGGACTGCTAATCTTATGAGTGTAACTCAGGCATGCAATCCGCATCACTCAAGAGTAAGTTTAGCATTTGGTTGTGCAGAGTCAGATTACCGCAAACCACTCCCTCTGTTGCAAAAAAGATTCCCCCAACTTTGATCATTCTAATCATAGGCAGACGTTTCTCTAGCCAGGCTGGAAGGAATGGATTTTATCAAGTCCCACAGACTCTTTTTAAAATTTTGAACCCAAGAAAAAAAGGAAATTTTGGTAGAAGGAAGTAGATGATTTTTGTGTCTAGAGCAGTGATGGCGAACCTATGGCACGCGTGCCACAGGTGGCACGCGGAGCCATATCTGCCGGCACGTGAGCCGTTGCCTAGCTCAGCTCCAGCGCGCATGTGCCCGGCAGCCAGCTGATTTTTGGCTCGCACGGAGGCTCTGGGAGGGTGTTTTTGGCTTCTGGAGGTCCTCTGGGGGGATGGGAGAGGGCGTTTTTGCCCTCCCCAGGCTCCAGGGAAGCCTCTGGAGCCTAAGGAGGGCAAAAAATGTGCCTACCGGGCCCACCAGAAGTTGGGAAATAGGCCATTTCCGGCCTCCAGAGGGCCTCCGGGGGGCGGGGGAGGCTGTTTTCGCCCTCCCCAGGGAGTGAATTATGGGTGTGGGCACTCGTGCATGTACGATAGACTGCGCGCATGCACTTTCGGCACCCGAGGAAAAAAAGGTTCGCCATCACTGGTCTAGAGGATTCTATGTCTGTAGAAAAAGAAAAAAGAAATTTGGCATTAGGGTTTCTGCTTATTGTGTATAATGTTATGTCTACTTTTCTCTACCATGATACATAAGCTAGAAAATTGGGTTTTATATAATCTGGATTTATAATACAGGCTTGAATGAAGATAAAATAATGAATGCATTGTTTTTATTTAGAATCTTATTTGTAATAGTTTCTTAGTATTTTTCTCATTATCTTTTCAGAGCTCCATAGCAATTCATAGAAGGTCAGGACCAACCTTTTGCCTATCCAGAGAATAATATTTTCTACTTTTTATTTTTTTTAACCAAGCTGCTGCTTTCCTGTACTCTAGGCAGTTTTATAATTCTTATTTTCCTATGTTAAGTATATGCATTTTAATGCTTAAAGTTAAAAGGGCTGGGTGGGTTATGTTTTATTCACTTTCTAAGAATAAATATTAATTTTATTTATTTCTTGTGATATTAATTTCCCTCCCAAGGAAGAACCGGTTCCTTTAGACCAGGGGTGTCAAACTCAATTTCATTGAGGGCCGCATCAGGGTTGTGTTTGACTTCAGGGGGGGGGGGCAGGTCGGCGTGGCTAGGGTGGGCACGGCCAGCTTGATGTTACTCGTGTCGGGGGCGCCTGTGGTGGCTTGAGCGCTCTGCCAGCAAAAACAGGCTCCTGAGCTCCATTTTTGGCCACAACGGCCTTCTGCAGCCCTCTGCCAGCAAAAACTGAGCTCGGGAGGGTCACGTGCGACCCTCCCGAGCTCCATTTTCACTGGCAGAGGCACTGCTGGCTGGTCCTTCGCTGTTTCCAGGGCGGTCCTGCGAGTCAGATCTAAGCACCCCACGGGCTGGATCCGGCCCCCGGGCCTTGAGTTTGACACCCCTGCTTTAGACACATACCTCTTCAGGAAAAAGCATTACAGAAATTTATGGAGATTCTCAAGTCATCCAGGTCATGATTGTCCCAAAGGTGCTTTTTCAAAAGGGTATCTGTCAGATTGCCTTCCCTATTATAGAAATGGGACTTTCCTTGAAGACTATTTGCTTCTCATCCAAGAATCTTTTTCAATTTTTCAGAACTGAAAAAGCTTTTTGGATGAGAAGTGAACGTCTTCAAGGAAAAATGAATTCCAGTTGCCTTTTGAAAAAGCACCTTTGGGGCATTATAGAAATTAATTCATGTCTTGCATTTTGACCTTTTATTTACCACATGGTAGATATGACGCTGGAAGATGTGCCCCTCAGGTCGGAAGGTGTCCAATATGCTACTGGGGAAGAGCAGAGGGCTAGTACTACCTAATGAGAAGGAAGGTCTCACTGGAGAAGAGTCTAATGCTGGGAAAGATTGAGGGCAGAAGAAGAAGGGGACAACAGAGAATGAGGTGGCTGGATGGAGTCACTGAAGCAGTCGGTGTGAGATTAAATGGACTCCGGGGGATGATAGAGGACATGAAGGCCTGGAGGAATGTTGTCCATGGGGCCGCGATGGGCCGGACACAACTTCGCAACTAACAACAACAACAAGCTCAGGATAAGATTACTACTTCTCTCACATATTAAAGATTACAGATAAAATGTCCTATTGAAGATAATGTCAATTGACATTATGTTAAAACTGAAGGCAAGTGCTACATGCAAGAATGAGGATTTCTGAGAGAACTTGAAATCTCCAGTCTTCTACCTTAGAGCACGGGTGTCAAACTTGCCCCGTCATGTTGCCATCACGTGGTGTTTCGTGATGTTTTCCCCATTCGCGAAGCTGGCAAGGGCGTGGCCTGTGCGTGATGCATCTGGCCCATGGGCCGCCAGTTTGACAGCCCTGCTCTAGAGGTTCAACCATCCTTTAAAGTTATCTTTGCCTTTCTTCACAATGGCACATATTCCCTCAAGTGCTTTCCCTTATGATGAGTGGGAGGCAGCTCCTAATATGTTTCTATTGAATATAGGAATTATCGAAGACTGGGTGCTACTTCAGAACTGTTGGAAATGTTGGAAAGCTAAAAATAAATGTTTTCCCATTTTTCAGTGCTCTGTATTTTAAAATGTAATTGTAGGTTTGAATGCAGTGTAAGAGTACTTGTTGATAAAGACAGGTTTTCCCCTTCTTATGCAACCTCCAAAGATAAGCAACTAGTATTTTGTTGAGCAGGGTTTTTGGCCTTTTGAAAAAAAGAAATAACATAGAAGTGCTAACCCCTAAGTTAATTGTCCTGTTTGCAAAACTTTGATCTGATTTAGCTCTGGGACGATGAAAAGCTGCCGATTTTTGCATCTCAAACATCTGCTAAAGGTATAGAATTCGTCTAGGGCAATCATGTTCTGAGCCTGACTAATTGGCAGTGCAATGGGGGAAAGGCAACCCAACTTGGGGGCTAATCCTGTAAGCTTCCGTTTTAGCTGATTGATTTAATTTCTTGACCATCGTCAACTTCTAATAATCAGAGATAAATTCTCAGAGTTTGCCCAGTATAGAGCTTTTATTAAAAGGCAATGCTCCATAAAAATTGAGAATCCAAACCTCTTGTTGACATATAAATAAAACAATTTTCCCAAATCTACCGTAATTAACCTGATCTGTTTTTATCATATCATATGATTGCAAATATCATTTTGGCTGGTCACCTTTCTTGACTAAGAATCTGTTTTAAATAGGGTAACATTTCCTAACTGGTAAAGCAAGCTTGACTGCTTTGTGCATGCACATATACGCATATGCTTATCACACTATTCCCTGTATGCAGAATACAGAATACAGAAACAAAATAATAGACCAAAGAAATTGTGAGATTAAGGTGTGAGATTAAAAACAGGGAAGAATATCTGGCTGATTTACTCCAATACTATTCAGTATATTGCTGCTTATCTTTATATTTTTGCAAATTATCTTTGTTTCCACCATATTCATACATCATTTTAAATAATGTCTTTTCAGGGGTGGGTTATGGATCCTTTTGTTGCCGGTTTGCTCAGGGTTGCGCTGGGCGCCCTCCCCAGCAATCAAAAATAGCTTCTGCGCATGCGCAGAAGCAAAATCCAAGATGGCGGCGCCCACGGACCGGCACCGACAGAACCGGCTCCGTGACATAATCACCGGTTTACTAACGGTTCTAAAGAACCGGTTAGAACCAGTAAGGAACCCACCTCTGGGTCTTTTGTTCTTTACATTTCTCACCATTTTCTTTTTGAAGATCTTAGCTCCATTCAACTACTAGTTTCTCTTTTCTCTTCTTTGACTCAACCATGCAGTCTTCCTTATTTGTTCTGCAAGTAGCTCCTACTTCATATTCATAATCTTTCATACTGGTCATTCACTTTTGTATTCTGTCCCTATACTGTACCTTCCTCATCTACTTACTCTTAACATAACTCTCCTTGTCCACTTACTCTTAACATAACTCTTTTTTCATTATATACACTTCTTAAGTACTATATTCTTACTGCAACCTGGCTAGTAAAAATTATGTAATCTTTCTTGATTAATTGGCTAAGAAATTTGCTGGGTATGTTGCTAAATTTAGAACGGTAATTTATTTGCTTTATTTAATTTAAAATAAATATGAACTATTATACTACACCTCTTTTACACCACAGTGATCTGGAAATTTAAAGATTTTCATGTTGTACAGTGCACATTAACATGAAATTTGAATCTAGAATGTGTAACTCCATTCCTTAATGAGACCAATGGACTCTTCATTCAATAAACTTTCAGCAAGTTATTGAAAGAGTTTATAATTTTGTTTCATCTTTGCTTCGAACTAAGTTTTTTTTCTTTTTTCTTTTGCTGTGAAGTTCCTTAGAAGTAACCTGTTTGGATTATGATAGTGCTCTGTGGGTGGGTATGCTTTGAAATAGTTTTTAGATTTTAGCTAATACAAAATACAGCTGCAAGAGTTTTACCTGTGATTAGCTATTTTAACAATATCATGTTATGTGGTACTCTCTTGCCTATATTGATTTCTTTCAAGTCCCAACTGAAAGTACAAGATATAATATTCAAAGCTTTTCATGGCTCTGGGCCTCAATATTTTTTGGAGGATCTTATCCTAGCTATATATGCCCACATCTTTAAAAAATCCACAAAAGTCCCACCCCCCCCAAGACCTCTGTCTTCATTGTGACAAGGTAAGAGGAAGAGCTTTCTTAGAAGTACCCCTCATTGGTGTGGAAATGCTGTTCTATGGGGAACTTGCCAGGCTACTATATGAACAGCAGTTTAAAGTTTTTCTCCTAGATTTTTGAAGCATTTTTATGGTTTTTGGACCTATTTTTCCTATTGAAAGTATCTAACATCTATATTTTTGGATTATGCAGTTTTGTTCCCTGTTAAGTTTTGAATTTTACATTTATGTATCAAATTATATTGTGGGTTTGATTTATTGGAATTTCAACGTATACTATTTTTAAGATTGATTGAAATACATACCATTACTCAATAAATATGTCTTTAGTTGGTGTGAAACCTAAATATATTTTATTACAAATGTCAAAGTTTGCAATGTGTTTAATGTCAGGCTCTGCTAAAAGTGAGTGAGAGTCATCACCAGACTACTAAGAACTAATTGGAAAGAGCCGAGGTGGCGCAGCAGTTAGAGGCAGTACTGCAGGCTACTTCAGCTGACTGTGAGCCACAAATCAGCGGTTCAAATCTCACCGGCTCAAGGTTGACTCAGCCTTCCATCCTTCCGAGGTAGGTAAAACGAAGACCCAGATTGTAGGGGGCAATATAAATATACATTGCTTACTGTTGTAAACCGCTTAGAGAGTGCTTGCACTGTGAGGCGGTATATAAATCTCATAAATAAATAAATAAGTAAAATAAATAATTGTTCTTTTGTCCAGAACAATTTGATCTCTTTTGGTGTAGTATCATGGCCAATCAATGCCTGGTGTCAGTTCTTTTTTTATATAGATTTTTTTTAAGATTATCACATATGAAATACAAATGAAAACAAAGATAATAGGAACATGAGAAAAAGGAATGAGGGGGAAAAGCAAAGTGAGCAATAAGAAAGAAGAAGAAAGCATTGATTTCCAACTTGTTTTATTCAGTAAAGTACAAAATAAAATTATAGCCTCAACATTTTTCTTTTACCAACTTAGTAAGTACTAGCCATTTCTATAACAACAAAATGTTAAGTATCAGTTCTCAGGAAGTTACATACAGAAAATACAGATCAAAAATTTAGTAACAACTACAGCTTCTCTGTTTTTAATATCACCTCCTCTAAACTTGTATGGAAAGGTCAATTGATGTTTTTATTAGAAACGTGACTGAGTCTATGAGCCTTAATCTAATTTCAAACAGCCTGTGCTAATGATCTATCTGATGCCCAACAAGACCAATCTATTCTATTTTGCTGCATGGGGATAGGAAGAGACAAAATAGATAGAAAGAGATAGAAAGAATAGAAAATACGTGTCAAATACTCTCCAAGTATTTAACATTTCCCCCTTCTGTTACACCAGTTGTTCCCAAACCTTTTCAGTCCACCGCACCCTTGGTTCTACAAACTCATCCTCAGTGCCCCCCACCCCTATCCCCACCGCCTATAAATAGCATTGTTCGGAATAGCGGTTTGCATGACCCACTAAGGAAGATAGTAAAAGTAAAATTCAAAACTATAACAATTAATTGCACATTTATTCAAAATCCAATTTAAAAATCTTTTGTTAATTCAACAAAATTATTGAACATGATCCAGTGATAGCAGGTTTTCAAACTCTGATAGTCATTTATCAAGAACCTTAGTAATTACTAATTTAGTAAACTCAGTAAAATTTAGTAACTACTTCACTGTTCAGTAAATTCTTGATGTGATGGATGGGCTTGATGAAGTGATACCAGTTTCCCAGGTCTGTCTTTCTGTCTTTCTGTCTTTCTGTCTTTCTTTCTTTCTTTCTTTCTTTCTTTCTTTCTTTCTTTCTTTCTTTCTTTCTTTCTTTCTTCTTTATTCCTTCCTCTCTTCCCTTCCCTTCCCTTCCCTTCCCTCCCCTCCCTCTTTCTTTCTTCCTTCCTTCCTTTCTTTCTTTCTTTCTTTCTTTCTTTCTTTCTTTCTTTCTTTCTTTCTTTCTTTCTCTTCCTTCCTTCCTTCCTTCCTTCCTTCCTTCCTTCCTTCCTTCCTTCCTTCCTTCCTTCCTTGTCTCTCTCTCTTTCTTCTGCAGTAGAAAGCAACCTCCCCCAAGGCAAATATCTTGTGACAGCAGCTAATTGATGCTTCTAAAATTCCAAATTACTCACCAACTCCCAAGACGGGGGATTCCTGACATAGAGTTTATGGCTTATAAAATGGTTCCATGTGTGCAGGTATATCTGGATGAGAGAAAGTGAGGGCGTCCCTGAATGTGTGAATGCACATGAAACACATTGATGCCTTTTCCAATCTTCTTTCTTTCTTTCTCTTTCTCTCTTCTCGGTGGCGGGAGAAGGATGAAAGTGCTCTGGCCGGCGCTCGGCTAACTTTCCTGGCGAGGCTCGGAGACCGCTCAGCACGCCCATCTGCCAACTCTCCAGGCAGCACCACTTTCTTTCTGTCCCGCCAAGGCCCCCGCCAGCCCAGAGGCCGGTGGACACCTGAGGCCGGCAGAGGTGCACACCCCAATGCTTCCCAGCCCACGGTCCCGGAACCGAAGCTGGGAAGGCAAGAGGGGCAACGGCAGCAGTAACCGTGCTCTGGCTCGGCAGCAGCGTATCCCCTGTCATGTGCCATCCCAGAGCATGGTCTCCGGGCTGGCAGGGGCCTTGGTAGTGGGCTGCTTCAGAGCCCCAAGCGCCACGGAGTCAGCACGGGTGGAACGCAGACTTTTCTGCAGCATTCCCTCCCCTCTTTGGATCGCCCTGCAAGGGGGGGCTCTGCCTTTGCAGAAACAGGGCGGGCGCATGTGCAGTAACCCCGGGACATCTGCTTGCCCTTCCACCACCCCTCTCAGCATCTGCATTTCCACCAAGGGCTGCCCGGCCATCCACTGGCCGGGCACCAACCTCAGAAGGCAAGCGGGCATGGGGGACTGCCAGGAAGCCCACGTGGAAGGCCGCCAAGCATGCCCCAACATGCTTTCCTGCCTTCCATGTGGCTTTCTGCTTGCCTGCTGACTGGTGGCCGACAGAGCCCCAGGCAGAATTGTGCCCTCCAAGGGGCCCACCTCCAGCACTCCTCTGCCATCCCCCTTGCCTCTTAGCGCCCCCCTAAGTCATCCCACCACCTCCCAGGGGGCAGTACCACCCACTTTGGGAACCACTGTGTTACACTAAAAATGGTAGATTTCCATCAACATTTATAGCTATTATTTTCTAAAGAATTACCGAATTTTTCGGAGTATAAGACGCACCTTTTTCCTCCCTAAAAGTGGCTGAAAATTTGGGTGCGTCTTATACTTCGAATGCAGCTTTTTTTCCAGCCCTAACTAGGTGCTAACAGATCTTCCCAGCTCTTACCTTGCAGGCTTTTTCATTGTTACTCTCTCCAAAGAATGTTTTTCCAGCCCTAAGTCTTTGCAGAATTTTTTTTCATTGCTCTACTTGCTCCGAGTAAGTTTTTTTCTAGCCCTAACCAGGTGCTTACTATCTTCCCAGCTCTTATCGGCTTGCAGGCTCTTTCATTGTTATTCTCTCAGAAGAAGGTTTTTTTAAGTCCTAACCAGGGGATAAAATAATGTGCTGAAGCTGCTCCGAATAAGTTTTTTTCTAGCCCTAACCAGGTTCTAACTATCTTCCCAGCTCTTACCGGCTTGCAGGCGCTTTCATTGTTACTCTCGCAGAAGAATGTTTTTCCAGCCCTAAGTCTTTGCAGGGTTTTTTCATTGCTCTACTTGCTCTGAATAAGTTTTTTTCTAGTCCTAACTAGGTGCTAACGATCTTTCCAGCTCTTACTGGCTTGCATGCTCTTTCATTGTTACTCTCTCAGAAGAAGGTTTTTTTAAGTCCTAACCAGGGGATAAAATAATGTGCTGAAGCTGACCAGACTAAGGATGCTAGCCAGATGAATACCTGGTAGGCAGATTGTTTTCCCCTATTTTCCTCCCCCAAAACTAAGGTGCGTCTTATACTCCGGTGCGTCTTATACTCCAAAAAATACGGTAGGTTTTCTTTAAGCAATCACTAGGTTTACATAAGACCTCCAAAATCTCCCTGGAACAGTGGTTCCCAACCTTTTCTTGACCAGGCCCCACCTAAGCATCTCTAAAATCCTGATGCTCCCCCCCCCCGAGACATATAATTCTTACTGTTCAAAAAGTGAACTCCTACTTATGTGGAGGAAACCTAAAAGGCCATTAACATTGTTTAAACAAGGTTACAATTGCCCCCATTAAAAATCAAATTGCCCCACTGTGGGGCGTGGGCCCCATGTTGAGAACCACTGCCCTAGAACCACTGCCCTAGAACCACTGCCCTAGAACCTCCAGACGTTTATGAAAAGCTGCAAATTTAAATTCTTCAGATTCCTTAAGAGTAGGCAAGTCCACACTTTTAAAAGGCATCTGTAGATGCTACTGAAAGCTATACCCAATATGAAAACATTAATTATGTTTCTTTCAACTCCATTATTAAAAGGATGTGTTATAACTATATTATTATTGTCTTTTATGTACATGATCATAAGCCATCTTGCAAGCAAATATACTGTCAAGCAAAAAAGGGGGGGCATCAATCTCACAAGAATGAAAAGACCATTTTATAAGGGTGGGATTTGAAAAGAAAAAATGAAAATGTATTCATTTATTTATCGATCACATTTTTGAACTGCCCATCTCCCTCAAAATTGATGCACATATGGTACGGCTTGAGAAAAATCTACAGTTTGACTCTTTTGATATGATATACACTGAATCCTTATGAATATGTAGTTTTGTGGTCATTAGAGGCTAAATTATAATATTTTTTTTCTCCAAAACCAAGAACAATTTATGCTATTTAAAGAATTCTGGTACAAATGGATATACTGCAGAAAATGTATTAGATTTGAAGATGAGATCTGATTGTTAGTTGTGTTTGTTTGGGATTCCTGGAATGGGATTGGGATGAGATTCCTGGCAACTGCATTTGTAATACAAGTGGGAGACATTAACATCTTCTAGAAGATCTTTCAAACAAAGATATACCTCATTACTAATGGAGATATGCAGTTGTTGCGATTAAAACTGCTAACAATTTTGACACAGATTTTGTGCCAGTGGCATTGTAAATCCATGGATGAGGAAATACCATTTCAAACCAGAGTATATTACTCCATACACAATAGCAATAGCAATAGCACTTATTTATTTATTTATTTATTTATTTTGTTATTCTTATATGCCGCCCAACTCCCGAAGGACTCAGGGCGGCGTACAACATAAGAGATACAAGAATGAACAAAATTTCAACAATTAAAAACGGTACAAAATTTAAAAAGGCAGTATAAAAGCAACAACAACATCCATCCATTCAACCACATACATACTTGGGGGGTAAGCTCAAATGGTTAAGCTGTCCCCCCCACCTGCAGGAAGAGCCATGTCTTAACGGCCTTTCGGAAGGCCAGCAGAGTGGGGATGGTTCGGGTCTCTGGGGGGAGTTGGTTCCAGAGCACGGGGCCAGCCACAGAGAAGGCCCTCCCCCTGGGGCCCGCCAGCCGGCATTGCTTGGCCGACGGGACCCGGAGGAGGCCAACTCTGTGGGCCCTAACCGGTCGGAGGGAAGTATGCGGCAGAATGCGGTCCCGGAGATATCCTGGTCCTAAGCCATGA
>JALIGW010000016.1:5925000-5977500 GCA_023053685.1 Diadophis punctatus similis
TCTGCGATGAAGAGGGGCGTGTTTGAAAAGAGGGGCTGGAGGTGGGTGGGAAATCTATCCCACATTGAGCCACTGGGTGTGTGTGAGTGTGAGTGTGTGTGCGTGTGCGTGGCCGAAAACGTCCAGGTTTGGGAAACTGGGAGGTTTTGAAACCGGTTCCCCCAAACATGGTTTGTATTTGGTTGCAAAAACAAACAAACAAACACACAAACCATTTTGGTTCCTCGCCAAGGCTGGCTCAACTGGATGACCAAACAGAGCCTGGAAAGGAAAGAAAACCGCAGAAGTGGTCAATAGAGGGGGTGGGTGGGACAGATGCACATGGGAGAGGGTCTTCTCCCCCTCCCCCCACACTGGCACATTCAAGGGGCTTCCTGGAAATACACCCCCTCCCCCATGGGAAGCGCTGGCACCTTCCGAATTGCCTTCCTTGGCACAGAGGCCGGGTGGAGGGGCGGACTCCTGTACCCAGCAGGCACAGCTAGAAAGCCCCCTCCTCACCTGGTGGTGTGTCATGCCTGCCTAAATTGCTATCCATCCGGGGGCAGGGGAAGATGGCATCGCTGGGATGAACGAGAGCAGTGTGTTAGGTGGGCAGAGGAGGCGAGGCCGAAGGCCACATCGTGAGACGGGCATGCGGAGAGGTTGCGGGGGGGGGGGGGCAGGAGGCTGGGCACCTGGGATCTTCAGTGGGATGGAGAAGGGGATGGTATTGGGTGTTTGGGGTGGGGTGGGGAGTTATGATTTTTAGAAGATGAGACACATGCACGCACAATGGCCAAGGGGAGGATTTAACTTGGGGTTGTTTGGGAGAGAAAAGTAGAGGGAGGGAGGGAAGAAAGGAAGGAAAAGAAAGGAAAGGAAAGAGAAAGAAAAGGAAGGAATGAGAGGGAAGGAAATGGAAGGAGGAAGGGAGGGAGGGAGGGAGGGAGGGAGGAAAGGAGGGAGGGAGGAAAGAAAGTAGGAAGGAAAGAGAGGGAGGGAAATTAAAGGTGAAAAGGAGAGGGAGGGAGGAAAAGGAAGGGAAGGAGGAAGGAAGGGAAGGGAAGGAGGAAGGAAAAGGGGGGAAGGAAAGGGAAGGAAGGAAAGTAGGAAGGAAAAGGAGGGGTAAGGAAAGGGTAGGAGGGAAGGAAGAGAAAGAGACAGAAGGAAGGAAGGGAAGGGAAGGGAAGGAACGGAGGAAGGAAAAAGAGGGAAGGAAGGGAAGTAGGGAGGAAAAAGGGAAGGAAAGGGAGGGAGGAAGGAAAGGAAAGGAAAGGAAAGGAAAGGAAAGGAAAGGAAAGGAAAGGAAAGGAAAGGAAAGGAAAGGGAGGCAGGCGAAGGTGGCAGAAACTCTGGCAGGCAACTGTTCCCGATCTCCCCCGACATTGCTGCCCTCTTTCTGGACCGACTTTCCGGCCGCAGTGCCTCTTGGCCGAAGGAGCGGAAAAGAGGCAGCTGCGATTTCCCCACAAGGTCTCCCTCCTCCTCCTCCCGCCCCCCCCAACCCGCCCCCCCCCCAACCCAGCCCCTGCCCACCCACCCCATCCCGTGTCTTACAGGTTTAACAGCTCCGTGTTTCTGTCTGCTAGTCTCTAGGGAAAAAAGCTTGCAAAATACAGAAACTCTTCACGCTGCGAGTTGTTAATTGCTCACCCTCGCAAGAAGAGTTTCTGTATTTTGCAAGCTTTCTAGGGGTCTCCAACCTTGGCAACTTTAAGACTTGTGGACTTCAACTCCCAGAATTCCTCAGCCAGCTTTGTTGGGAGTTGAAGTCCACAAGTCTTAAAGTTGCCAAGGTTGGAGACCAGTGCAAAGAGACCAGACGACAGATACACGGAGCTGTTAAAAGTCCAGTAAAATGCCCATCTCACAGCCCGCCCAGTCCCCGCTGGGAAAAGAGTGGCGGGAAAAGTGGCAGCGGGCGATTGGGTGGACATGGGTGGCGGCAGCCAGGGACTGACTGGCGAACCACCTACCGCCCCCCTGGACCCTCTCACCGCCCCCCTGTCACCACCCTTACCTCTCACCGCCCCCCTAAGGGTTCCCACCGCCCCCTGGGGGGCGGTACCGCCCCCTTTGGGAACCACTGCTTTACAGTATTTTTCACTATTACTATTACTGTGCCTTTGCACAGGTTCGCCTGGTGCACCAGTTGTGACCTTATTTGGAGAAGGAGGCTTTACTCACGGTCACTCATGCCCTTGTCACCTCTCGCTTGGATTACTATAATTCGCTCTACATGGGGCTACCCTTGAAAAGTATTCGGAGTCTGCAACTGGTGCAAAATGCGGCTGCGCGAGCTGTGGTGGGTGTTTCTAGATACACCCACGTAACACCTATACTCCGCCAGCTGCATTGGCTGCCCATTGGTCTCCGGGTGCAATTCAAGGTGTTGATTATCATCTTTAAAGCCCTACATGGCTTAGGACCAGGTTATCTTTGGGACTGCATCCTACCTCATACATCCCTACAACCAGTTAGGTCCCACAGAGTCGGTCTCCTCCAGGTCCCTTCAACCAAACAATGTTGGTTGGCGGGCCCTAGGGGGAGAGCCTTCTCTGTGGGGGCTCCAGCTCTCTGGAACCAACTCCCCCCAGAGATCCGAATCATTCCCCCCTTGCTGGCCTTCCGGAAAGCCATTAAGACATGGCTCTTCCTGCAGGCGGTGTGATTGTGACTGTTGCTTGTGTTGTTTTTATTTTTTAATTACTATTTTACTATTGTTGTTTTATTGTATTTTTAAAATAGTATTTGGCTGTTCTTATATATGCTGCAAGCCGCCCTGAGTCCCCTGGGAGTAGGGCGGCCTATAAGAATCCCAAAATAAATAAATAAATAAATAATGTAGCTTTTTCTAATTGGGTATTTTCCAGATGCATTGGACTTCCAGAACCCAGATTGGCAGTAAGATACGTTGCCGGGGAATTCTGATGGTCATCCCAATATAACTATGCTAGGTTGAAAAATTGAATTAAACAACCGTGCAAGCAATTCACTTCCAGACCAGATTTTAGGGTGGACGGCACTGGCTCAATGGTCTTAAAATAGAGATGAGCACCATCCTCTATAGCAGGGGTGTCAAACTCGATTTCATTGAGGGCCGCATCAGGGTTGTGTTTGACCTTGGGGGGCTGGAGTGGGTGTGGCCAGCATGACATCACTTGTGTTGGGGGGCACCTGTGGTGGCCCGAGCACTCCACCAGCAAAAATGGGCTCCCAAGCTCCATTTTCAGCTGTGACAGCCTCCTGCAACCCTCTGCCAGCAAAAATGGAGCTCGGGGGAGGGGCATGCACAGCCCTCACAAGCTCCGTTTTTGCGGGCAGAGGCACTGCGGGCTGGTCCTTCGCTATTTCCAGGGCAGCCCCACGGGCCAGATCTAAGCACCCCGTGTGCTGGATCCGGCCCCCCCAGGCCTTGAGTTTGACACCCCTGCTCTATAGTCAGCAATGAGTAAAATCTGCAGGGACTCCTTTACCTTTTTTTTTAAATTAGATACCAAATGGATTGTGCCCCATGGATCAATTGGTACCAACAGTTGGCAACTGGAGATCTTGGCTTCCTTTTCCCTCAGTTGCAAAGTTTGGGGCAAATGGGAGATTTCCAACTGTGAGAAATCAGAAGTACAGCAATTCCTCCCCCTGCTTCCATGGGAAGACCTTCAAGCTTGGCCTTCTTTTCAGTTTCTGGTCCCCCAGCCTGGCAGTTGGCTTGCAAGAATGAATACAGGGGATCAAAGATGTCATGCTAAGAAGTACGGTGCTGTATAGACACAACACTAGCAACGCGTTTGCTTTTGTTGTAGGTTTTTTGGTTTGGTGTGAAACTGAGGGAGTTGCTAGGCAGAAGTTGAACACTGATTGGCTGAGACATTTCATCTCTTGGCGGGAAAGGGCAAATTTTAAGCAGATGCCATTTTACAGAAGTAAATGTGCTTCTCCCTGTAGTGTCCTGACAATTTAACCAGCACACCCTGCTTTCTTTCAGTTATGGAATCAGAAAACTTGGGAAATAGGAAGGATGATCAGTTGGAAGTAGTTTTGGATCTCTCTTTGCTTACCGAGATTTCAAGAACTGTCCCAGAAAAGAAATAATCCAAATTAATTTAGAAAATGGCTTTAACCAAGCTGCCAAAAGCTATTACTTCAAAATGATATAGGAAGATCAAACACATTGTACAATGCAGTAATTATAACTATGTACCTGAACATTTCAAAACATGGCCTTGAATTATATATTCATGAAAGAAAGTCATTAATAATTCTACCTTTAGTCAGCAGCTGCTGAACAGGTATCCCCACATGTTCTGCTGCTGTTATGTGTTTTCTTAATACTTTTGGTCAATTACCTGGCCAGCTTCACTTACACAAAATACTTTATATGTATTTGTGCAAAGCTTCAAAGGAGTGTGTTGCTTCAGTGAAGGTTTGTGTGGAAGCACCCTTTGAAGCAGCTTTATTTCATTACTGTCCTGAGGCTCTTTTGGCAGATCCAAAAGTATTAAGAGGCTTCTATATGTACAGAAGCTTCTTCCAACAGTTGGAATTATTGAAGGAACTTCTTAGGTGAGGCCAAGAGACTTGTTGAGGAGAACTGTGTTGTGTCTCACCTTGATGAGGAGACCCTGTGGCATAAAGCACTTTGTCAGAACAAAGCCAAGCTACCTTGCCTAGTTATGATTAGAACAGCTTGTTAGAAGCATGCTGGTAGAAATATTAAAAATAACATTTATTGGGTTGTAATATTTATTATAAAAAGAGACTAAATCCTGTGAGAACACTAAATTTGATGGTTGCGGTGTTTTCAGAAACAATTCAGCAAGATTTTGAGGGAAAAACCCACATCACCTCAAGATTTCATCATTCCTTTTATGAGATCAAGTAGGAGCTTGTGAAATTGGGGACATTAAAAAGTAGTTTATTTTGTGGCACCGTGTTATTTCTCAAGATTGCAAAATAATGTCAGCCACTTGAAAAGGTTACCAACACTTTTACTAAGAAATAATGGGTGTGTTTTTGCATCGTTATAAACCAGAAACAACTGCATTATGGATTCATATTATGTGTAATCATAATGTGAATGCAATAGTTACTTTGCAGAACAGCTAAATGAATCTTTTTGAATTTCTCGTTTTACATTGGTGGAGAGAACTTCAAGAAACATTCAGACAAACGTAAAAATTCTAAAGTGTTTCTGTGCATCAGTTCAGATGGCACCACAGTTAAGCCAAATGGTTTTCTTTGAGAAGTGTTGGCTTGAAAAGGATTGTTGAGAGAATGGGCATTTAGTCCTTCCCTAGAGCTGTAAGGCAGATCTTTTTAACACATTTGTATGCATGTTAAAACTCATTAAAAGGTTTATGAATGAGGTCAAAAACACTGGGTGTTCTAAGGGCTGGTCTCTTACAATGGGATAATAGTGAGTCATGATAGTGCATGCTGACAGAATCTGCTAAAAAAAATGGAGTTCCAAGTAAGGCAAAAAAGGGGGTTCTTACAGGTAAATAGATTAAAAATGAATAACAATTAATAACAATAAAATATATCGGCTGATAAGTACGCAAGTAGAAACGTTACTAGAGAAGTACTAAGTGCCATTATTTAATGCTGCAAGAATGTCAAATATCAGGAGTAGACAATCTGTTGCTCGCAGTATTTGGGCTAATTTAAAAAAACCTCTTCACACAAACAATTCATCCCTTGGTTTAAGATCATTGTTACCCTTGAGATAATCTGGCTTTTGCCAGGAAAAAAGGGGCTCACCCCTGTCTTCATCTCTGCTAATTCGAGAAAAGACAGTAAGCAAAATTAAGTAAGACAGAATGACTTCATGCTCAGCAAAGAATGCACATATCAAAGATAGTGAGAAATATGAAGACTGAATTATGAACAGTTTTATGTGACTTTGGCATTGAAAATTGCTGATTGTAAACACTCATGAGGGAAGGAATTAAAGCATGTCTGAGAATAAATGGAATGTTTTGCTAATGGTGTAGTCTTAGGAGTGCATTATCATTATTTATTAGCCCAACTTCAGTGTATTTACAATAGAATAAGAGAAGGGTAAATGAAGTCCCCTTGCTTGCTTAATGTATCTGTGGAAAAGTGCAAGAAAAATTGGTTGTGATATTAGAAGTGTGTCAGCTGAGGATAAGAATGTTTATGTACTTTTGTATATAAACAAGGCTACAATGCTATAGACAATGTTGGCTGAGAGCCTGGAAGTTTTGCAGCAAATATTACGTTGATATTTGTTTGTTTGTTTGTTTGTTTGTTTGTTTAATCCTCCCTTTATTATTTTCACAAATATTATTTATTCGTTATTTTATTATTTTTACAAGAATGATTAGGGGACTGGAGACTAAAACATATAAAGAACGGTTGCTGGAACTGGGTGTCTAGTTTGATGAAAAGAAGTGACATGAAAGCAGTGTTCCAATATCTCAGAAGCTGCCACGAAGAGGGAGTCAAACTATTCTCCAAAACACCTGAGGGTAGGACAAGAAGCAATGGAAACAGAGGTGGTTTCCTCCCGGTTCGGACCAGTTCGCCCGAACTGGTAGCAACCCGCTGGTGATGTCACGATGATGTCATGGAACCTGTTCGGTAGGTGCCGGTCCATGGGCGCTGCCATCTTTTTTTTGAATTTATTTTTGAATTTTTTTTCTTCTGAGCATGCGCAGAAGCCGAGTTTCCAGCACTGCACATGCATTGCCATCTTGTTTTCGGCTTTTTTTTGGAATTTTTTTGGATTTTTTGCCACTGCGCATGCTGTAGATTAAATTCTCTGAAGCTAGAGGTGAGAGTTAAAGGACAAAAGGCACGCTGGCTGGCAAATTAATAGAGAACAATTAACCAGTGGAACAGCTTGCCTTCAGAAGTTGTGGGTTCTTCCTCATTGGAGGTTTTTAAGAAGAGACTGGACAGCCACTTGTCTGAAATAAGATGGGGTCTCTTGCTTGAGCAGGGGGTTGGACTAGAAGACCTCCAAGATCCCTTCCAACTCTGTTAATCTGTTAATCAAAAGCATTGAGAAACATTGTATAGATGGAGCGGAAGCTAGGGATGGAGAGTTAGTATGAATTAGATTTCCTCGTTAGAATTCCCTTCCTTTTATTTTATCTTCTATTTTTAATTTCTTCTATTCACTGTTCTTTCTTGTACAAGATTGCTTGTCATCAAAGGGGATAGTATAACAGGTTATATGCATGTAATCATCGTTCTATTGCCTTTGGTATGCAACAGGGTAAGAGATCTCAACTCAAGCAAAAAATACACAACTGGCTCGAAGAGATAACTACACAAAAAATAAATATCAAACCAGAAATATTTTTATTGGGGATATTAGAACAAACGATAGAAAGGAAATATTGAATTACATTATAATTCATATACTGACAGCGGCGAGAATATGCCTAGCACAATACTGGAAGCAGGGCGATGTACTGACTGAAAATGTAATTATTAGAAAATTTTTGGAATGTGCAGAATTAGACAAATTAACAATGGAATTAAATCAGAAAGAAGATTCAGAATATTTTGAAATATGGAATTCTTTTTATAATTGGCTGGAAAGGAGAAAAGAAAAAAAATAGAGATGTTTAGATTGATGTTTAATTTATGAACTTATATAGGATTAGATAATAGTTATTATAAACGTATGTACTTATTAATATATATTTAGATAAAAATTATAAGAAAAATATGATTTATACAGTTTTATATAGTTGTATAGTTATATATAAGTAAAAAAGTAATGTCAAGACGCTTACCGTAGACGTATCCAAGAGGTTTATATGTATATATGTACAGGTATGTACATATATTGTTTTGTTTAATGTTTGTTTGTCTTTTTTAATGTTTATATTCAAATAAAAATTATTTTTTTTTAAAAAAAGAGATCTCAACTCAAGTGTAATGTGGAAGCTATCTTACAGAGAACTGTCCATTCTATTTTTTTCAGAGAAGAAATGCTGATGTAAAGGGCACACTTGGCAATGTAATTCAAGATGAATGATCATATGGCACGATCATGCGGCATATTTTCCCCATGGAACAAGGAGTAGTATAGGATGAAGGATTACTTTTCTCCTTTGCATCTCTGATTTAACCCTGGAGATCCCTTAGCTGCTCAGATAATGGTTAAAAAGATGGACAACTTCACAGATTTTTCACTGATAACAAAGAAATCTTAAATCTGCTGTGAATGGAATGATATGCATTAATAATAATACGCTATAATATGCATTTTAATAAACAAAAAAGCTGGGAATAAGGCAGAGGTGGTATTCAGCAGATTCTGATCAGTTCTGGAGAACAGGTAGCGGAAATTTTGAGTAGTTCGGAGAACCGGTAAATACCACCTCTGACTGGCTCCGCCCCCATCTAGTCTCTGCCTCCCGAGTCCCAGCTGATCGGGAGGAAACAGAGATTTTGCTGTATCCTTCCCCTGGAGTAGGGAGGGAATGGAGATTTTACAGTATCTTTCCCCTGCCACGCCCACCAAGCCATGCCCACCAAGCCACGCCCACAGAACTGGTAATAGTTTTTTTTGAATCCCACCACTGACTGTGACCTGGCACAGAACCTAGAGAACGATCCCGGTCTTCAAGGTTTTCTTGAAGGACAGACAAATTGGGGTTCTCCAGATTGTGGAGGAAGGGGGAATATTGTTACAAAGGGAAGATACCAATTAACAGATTAACAGAGTCGGAAGGGACCTTGCAGGTCATCTAGTCCAACCCCCTGATCAAGCAGGAGACCCTTACATCTGATGCTACTTAGGTTCGAACTCACAACCTCCTGATTGTGAGGCAAGAGCTCTACCTCTAGGCCACAGCAGCAAGGCACACTTTCTGTGGTCCTTAAAGTGGAACTGCTTAATAGATGGACCCAAAGTATGCAAATCCGGTTAGAATTTATGGGAAGCGGAAACAATTGGAGAATGATGATTCTGCAAATATTCTGGCCCTATAGATGACAACCAGCATCTGAAAGTGACCAGGTAACTAGTGCAGTTCTTGTAGGAGAAGTGTTATTTGGGTGTACCAACGCATAATCCATCGCTAGTCACACTACTGCAATCTGGATATTTATCAAACCTACATACTGTATTAGCTCTTCAATGAATCCAAGACATTATTCATTCTTACTTTGTTTCATGAGTGCTTAACTTCCCTTATTTTTTTTTGTCACTGAAGCTGTTGATTTTCTTGCCAAGATACTTGGCTCCATTCAGTTGTCCAATTAATTTTTCTCTTTGTTTTTCCAAAAGAAAAATATTATTGTAGCTTTTTTCCAGCTTGCAAGTAACAATATTTTTATTTCCATCTAAAAATAATAATAATCGTCTTTCTTTTCCTTCCTTTCTTAAATGTGCTTCATGAACTTCAAATAGCTGGCTGAAGTATAACAAAGAAATGCTTAGATATCTGTATTCTTCAAAATAATCCATCAGACTTGCAGCAACTGGTCAAGCTTTTATCAACAGCAAAAAACAACAAGAAACAAATACACATTTATAGCTGAAATAACATCTTGTGTTCTTCATTCCGGACTTTATGATCTCTTCCTGAGATACCCTTTCCTGTTCAACAAGGAAAAGTTTTATAGCAATGGCCAGAATTCTCCAATTTACAAGCTTTGTTTCAGTTTTGGTCCTTGGCTTAAAGAAAATGTACATTTCTTTCATTTTTTAATGAAAGGGTAGCATTTTGTTTTGCTCTTCTAATCAGTAGCCAGAAAGCTATTATTTTATTTTTCTGGAAGTCCTGCAGTGCTCCTACATTTGCATAAGTAGTTCTGTGCCACAATAAAGCCTGTTTTGTCTTGATATCTGAAGGGAAGTTGCCCATTCAGCAGTTTCACTTGATAATCCCTGAGTTTAAGAAGCCCAGCAAGAAGACTTAGTCTCTCTCATAGCAGCAGTGGTTATTTAAATTAGGGATGCACATTTTTTTCAGGGCAACTGCCTTTGGGCGTTTGAATAGCATGCTAGGGCTAAAGAAGTGAGGCTGGGGGGTGGGGAATCTGCATTTGATCTAATGAAACTGGAATACAGTTAATATAATTATTCCCCACAAACATGGCACGTTCTCTCTTCCATAACAAATAGCAAATGTATGCTATTTAAGCGAGATTTGTCTCCAGCCTGCCTCCGTCCAGATGTCAGAACAGCATTTGAAGAAGCTCCCTTCCTTCTGAACTTCCACTGAACATGGTGCCGGCTTTTCCTCCTTGCTTCGCCTGCCCTTTCGAGGCTGAGTCAGCGCAGTCCCCCAAAATGTTTCCCTCCTCCCGCCGGAAGGCCTGCCTGGTTGGCGGCCAACCTTCTCCCTCTCCCCACTCCTGCCTTTCTCTTCCTTCCCCGCCTCCTCAGAGGCCAGCCTGCCCTGGGAGGCAGCGCAGAGAAGGGTACCGCGGAACTAGTTTTGGACAGAGTTTGCTGTCCATTGCGGACGCTAGCTCGGCCCCCTGCAAACTCTTGTCTCTCGAGGAGCGCTCATTGAAGTGGCGCGGGAAACTTCGGCTGGGGTCCTCGACAGACGAGAGTTTGCAGGGGGCCGAGCTAGAGTCCGCAATGGACAGCAAACTGGCTGCTCCCCAGACCGGATGCCGTTTACTGCTCTGAGTCCCAATCGGCAGGAGATGAGGGCTGCCTTATGCCACCGGCTGGCGCAAATATACCGAGGCAGAATACTGATGCCACGCAAATGCAAGTAGCGCTTCGCTCCCACAGCTTCCAGCCATCGCAACACCCACTTCGGCCCACTTGCACAGTGCCCCCACCACCACAACAGCACCATTATTTTGTTTCGGCCAGCAAGGGCTACACTCCTTTTTGCATATTGCACCACCTGCAAAGTTGCCCATTGCAAGTGCCACCCCAGGGCAGAGATTTCCAGTCTCACCATGGCCAGTCCCATATTCCAGAGCTGTAGTAGTCACACTCACAGGACTGGCCCATTGCAGCTCCTTCACCCGTGTGCACTGTCCCTTGCGGATGCTAGCTCGACCCCCTGCAAACTTGTTTCTCAAGGAGTGCTCGCTGAAGCGGCGTGGGAAACTTCGGCCGGGCTCCTCGAGAGATGAGAGTTTGCAGGGGGCCGATCTAGCAGGCGCTTTCTCTCAGGCCTCCCACCCAGAGGCCTCGCAGAAGGAGAGGTGTAGGCCCAAAAGGCGGCTGAACCTTCCCCCCCAGCAGCCGTTCGGCTGAGCGCGATGAGTTCTTGGTCTTACCTTCCTGTTCCAGCTCGTGTGGCTCACATCGCTATACTCAAGGTGAAGTTTGTGCTCTGCCTTAAGAGTGGAGGCTGGTGTGTGGGTGGAGTGATGTTGGGCGGTGCAGCCTTGTGTTCCGGTGCGCAGGCTGGATTAATTGCTCTCGACCACATCCGGCCCAGGTGCCAAGATTTCTCCATGGATCACCAAAATTTTCTTGCGGACCACCAGTTCTGTGGACCACCAGTTGGTGACCTGTGACCTAATCAGCCTCCTGCACAATGGTGGAGGGGCCGTTTTCACCTTCCCCAGGCTCCGGAGGCTTTCACGGAGCCTCTGGGATGGCGAAAACTGCCTCCCCGGGCGCCGGAGGCCAGAAACGGGCCTGTTTTTGGACTTCCAGAACTTCCAGAAGGCCCATTTCACCATCCCCGAGCCTCTGCACGAGCCCTGCACTTACCTCGCATCCAAAATGGGCCACATGGACACTCCTGGGAGGGGAGGGACAGGGTGGGATTTGGCAGTTTGCCGAACCGGCCATAACGTTAGCTATGGGTCCACCCGAACCCGGGCAAATCCGTAGCAGCCCACTCTTGAACTTATGCTCTTACACAAACTTTTATATTTCCTGCTGTGTTTCTCTTGAAACTATTAATAATACCAACGACAACAGTTGGGAGGAAGGCTGGAACCTGGCCTGGAAAGGAGGAAGAAAGCCAGATCCCGGGATGCAGAAGGCTGAGGCCCAAGCTGGGAGATTGGGATCTCCAATGGTTAGACTGGTAGGAGAGCAGGGAGGGGGCAACAGAGGAGAGAGGGTGGGGAAGGAATGTGATGGCTGGATAACAGAAGAGGAGGCAAAAAGTGTAGAAAGACAAACCAGTGAAGAGAAAGAAACAGAGAGCCAGGAAAAGAGTAATGAAGAGGTGCCTAAGGGAAGATGAAGCTGGAGGATGTGGAGGTTGGGTTGGAGGATTCAGAGACAGAGTCCATGGTGGCTGCTCCAGACTCTTTCAAAAACTAATACAAATCAGTTCAATTTATTTCAGATGGGGCATTGTGAGTGTAAGCACTGGATTTTCCCAGAACATAATTAGATCTATGGTAGGCTAAAGGAATGCAATATATTAAGAGTGTTAGTATTTATCTTCCATGGCAAAATGTTGCCATCCAAAAATAAAACAGCTTTGCTTAGTTTGGGGCACAAATTAGCTCAAAATCTTAAAACAGTATCTCCTCCTTTGTGCCTTTCACGCACATTGACATATGTAGACACCACATGTTTTTAATGGGAGGGAATTAAGTAGGATTCTTCCTGAAAGACATTTGGGGAGAAGTCAATATTACATCAGATGTTTAATAAAATCTAAACACTGGTAATATTGGCAACCTTTCCATAGAAAAGAGCTGCATCATTTTATATGCAATGACTGAAATAAATGCTAAACACAATTTAAAATTGGAAAATGTAATTGTGGGTATCTGTTCCTTTGAATACTCTGAGACAGTGTGAAAAGAAAAACGGAATGCTAAATCAGTTGCATTCACTGTAGTACAACAGCTTTAGTTTTTTAAATGTGCATTGATTTAAAAATAAAAAGAAAAAGGCAAAAAGAAAAACATTGAAAAGAAGGCAAAAGTCAAAGAAAGCAAGATAAAATGCAAAAAGAAAAAGAAAAGAAAGACTTCCAACTTTCTTTGGTACAACTATAAATAAAAAATATATCAAACTCTTACTCAAAAATTAATAGTAGTCTGCATTATTTCTATAAGCCCAAATAATTCTAATCATCACAACCCAGAATCAAAATTTCATTTCTCCCAGTTTCTTGCAAAAAGTCTAGAAGTGATTTCCAAGTAGAGATAACATTGAACAAAATCTTTTCTTTGTAGGACAATGTCTTCATAATAAAAATACTGATGATCATGTTCATTGTTTTGCATATTCATCTTGGTATCCTGTTACTATAGTAAAGTTTTAAGAAACCCAAGAAACAGCTAATCTTTCAATAGTCCTATAAGGGCCCCTGCTGGATAAAATCTAGATAGCTGTATTTGAAGGTGCATTCAACAATTTTTAATAAGAATTGTAGAGATGTTATTGTACGGTAAAAGAATGAGTAAGAAAAAATATCAGTGCTTTCATTAGGTTGCAAACATTTGTGAAATTTCATTCCTTTTCTGCTTTCAGAATGTATTTAGTTTTAAAGGGATGCTAAAGTCAAAATAATTCTGAGATGCTTTTCTATTGTTATAACCATGGGATTAGAATATTTCTGATCAGAATATTCTAAGAAAATTTTAGATCTTTTATTTTTTGTGTATACATGGACTGAGAATCCTAATTTGCCAAAATTAGGAAATATTTTGACTCTTAAAAATTGAGAATGTATTAGGGTGTAAATATACCTTTGGACTCCACCATGACAAGTACCGGTAATTTTGTAATGATTTGGTTAATCTTCAGAGTCTTGATTTAATGGTATAGCTGAAGATAGAAGAAAGTGATAATTATATCAACTGAAGAATCAGAATATGTGATAGAAATTCCTTGATCTGTCCAATGAATAAAGTAATAATGAGAGTTTCATGTTTTAATCTTATTTTTGACATGATTATAACTTTCTATAGATTGGAGATTTTCCTTCCCCTGCTTTATGCTAATACTCCTCTGTTTGGAGAAAGTGTCCTTCAAATCAAACAACATTTGGGAACTTGGGACAGAGGTGGGTTCCGGATTTTGCTACTGCCGGTCTGCTCAGGGATGCACCGTGCAGGTGTGTGGGCATTGCGTGCATGCGCAGTACTAAAAAAAATTCTGCGCATGCGCGGAAGCAAAAAACAAGATGGTGGCGCCTATGTGCCACCGCGAGAACTAGCTCAGGGGGGTGGCAGGCCTGGGTCGCTGCCGGTTCCAGCGACCCAGGCTGCCAAGTTACTAACAGTTCTATAGAACTGGTCCGAACCGGTAGAAACCACTTCTATTCACGGATGTATCATAAAATCCTTTTTTGAAATACCATTTTTTGGGGTACTAATTGAAGCCCATATTAATGCTACACATCACTGCATGGAATCTATTATATATATCTACGTCCAGTGAATTCACTCTGGCTCATATGTCTTGAAAGGTAAGTACAAGCTGAAACATATTTACTCAGAAGCAAACTGAATTGAGCTGTTTCCAGGTAGGTGGAACAGAAGAATGCTCTGGGTCTTCAAAATATTGAAGTAACAGTTATTCCCATTGATGCCTGAAATTAATGATACGTAGCCCTTAAAAGTAAAGGGAGAGTAGAAAAGAAAGAGGGCGCTAGAGTCTTTTACTGCATTAGATGTGCTTGGCTTTGCTAAGGCTACAGAAAACATCATGCCATAAGAAGAGCTAATTTTACATATAGAAAGGCGTGTGCTCCTCTGAAGGAGTTGATACAGTTGAACACACACCTCTAAAGGAAGAACTGGGTATCATTCTGGCTAGTATGTAGATGTCATTTAAAGTGAGAGAGTTAAATCTAACTCTTGAGGTTCTGCTACTCTTTTTCTACTGATGTAAGTACCAGCTTGATTGAAAACTGCTCAAGCATTGTCGTTGGTTGTCTGAAGGAAATTTTATAGGATGCAGACGGCTGCAGATAGCTTTTATTGTAAGTAGCACTTGCCTCTCAGATTTTGCCTGTAAAGCTAGGAAGGGTTTAAATTTTATTTTATTTATTGACATATGCCTAAGTTCTATTCTAACTAGTTCAGGTGTAGCTGAATGAAATGCAGGCTCTGTTGATTTGCTTGTCTTTCTTTTACCCAGAGTTGGGGGAAAATGCTCGTTTCTGCAGATTTACAGAGGGCTTATAATGAGATATAATTTAATTTAATTTAACTTATTGTATTTCTATGCCGCCCAACTCCCGAAGGACTCTGGGCGGCTTACAACAGGATATAGAACTCAACCTGAATTTGAGATCCTAATATAATTTCTATTGATATTGGAGAGCTTTCGATGGAAACAAAGGAGACATCTTTGAAGCCCTGGAAAACATTGATTTCATGATCCTTGTCTTTATTTGAAATGATGGACACCTGCCTAGCAAGAAAATAAAAGCATTCTTTACCGAACCGATTGTAAGAATGAATGTCTTTTCCTCTGCTTTGCCCATTTTTTCTCATGCTCTAGCCCAGTGCTTCTCAATTATTTTCTGTTCCCCCCCCCCCCCCAGGAAGAAGTAAACCTTTCGCGCGCCCCCAACTCTCCAATCTGGGCCCCAATGGAATTTTAGTGTTAATATTTATTATTTTACTTATTATAAGCTGCAAGCAAACTATTGGCTGGAGAAGGCTGCTCTACCCACTTACCTGGGAGTAAGTCACACTGAACTCAGTGGAGCCTGTTTTCGGTTAGGCAGGCATAGGCTACCGTGGTTAGGGCCCTCTTTTGACACGGGGCAGGCCAGCTTAATCAAGCCGATGTTTTGGGGTCGCCGGCCTGGCTCATAAGCGCCGCCTCTGCCGGGCACTCACAGCGAATGGTTGGAGCAGCAGAGGCCTCCCCGCAGCCCACCCCGCTTCCTGGGAGGCTGCAATGCCAGGAAGGAGAGTATGGGTGCAACTGGGAAAACACTCCCCGTCTGGGGGAATCGATTGAGAGGGACCACACATGTTCCCCAGGGTCATACGCACCTCCCTTGGCATCGCTCTGCGCCCCCCCCGGGGGGGCCGCCCCACTATTTGAGAACCACTGCTCTAGCCTTATATTTTCTTGGCAAGTCTCTCTTAACTCTATTAGCAGATGTGAAGTATTACTAATGTGACCAGGGCTCTTTGATTTTTTAAAAACGATTTAAAGCATTATAAAAGCCACCAGTTGGATTTTTGGATAATAAACTTTGTATGGAAACCTCATACCATATCTTTGGGTGGCTGGTTGGTGGATAATGCTTTCCATGTGTCATGAGTATTAGAAACTGTATATGAAATTCTTAGAACAGGTGGAAAAAGGATAAACTTTCTTGTTCATAGGGGACTTGGAGACAATTGCTCAGTAATGAATACTTTAGAGTGCTATAGTTGACTTTTTAGCCCTGATAAATTTCTTGCAGTGGGTATATCATTGTCTGGTTAAAAAAAAAGTCATATAATCAGCAGTGAAATAAAGAACAGCATGTTTACTTCCTTTGTAACATTTGGTTTTTTTAATCGCATCCCTAAGATTTCAAACATAAGTCTCTGGGTACCAATATTCTTTGGCTCCTGTCTGGCTTTTTGTCTCATTTTGCTTATTTTAACTTTAAATTAAAAAATAAGCTGGTGTGCATTTTTATTTCCAAAAATTCCCATACACACTTGTTTCTAGAACTGGAAAAAAGAGAAATATATAACTTGAGGTTTGGTTACAGATATCTTGGCCACCCCTGCTTTAACTCCTTATTACTCAAAACCTTTAAAACATAATCTAAAAATTAAACGTTTATCATTAATAAACTATTTTGGTCTTCTTAATCTGATACTTTTTTTGAATATAATCAGTCCATCTGTTCCATTCCAATATACAGTATATCTTTCATTTGAATGATCCTTAAGATATGATGAAATTTTAGCCATTTCAGCCAGATGTATAACTTTTAATGTCCATTCTTCAATAGTAGGTGTATCTTCCTTCTTCCAATACTGTGCTACCAGTAACCTGGCAGCTGTTATTAGATTCAGAACCAAGTTAGTCTCTATAACAGAACAATCCGTAATTATTCCCAACAAAAAGAACTGTGGTGTGAACTTGATCTTTTTCTTTAAAATATTTTGTATAATCCACCATATTTTTATCCAAAAAGTCTTAATTTTTTTACAAGTCCACCATATATGAAAATATGTAGCATCATCGCATTCACATCTCCAACATTTAGGTTGTAAAGTTGGGTACATACAAGCTAGTGTTTTGGGATCTAGATGCCATCTGTAAAGCATTTTATAAAAATTCTCTCTTAAATTTTGAGCTTGTGTAAATTTAACATTTCTAACCCATATCTTTTCCCATGTTTCCATCAGTTATTCCTAATTTCATATACAGCAATTTGAATTTGCTATTCCAGGATCACTTTATAATTTGACTAATAGACAGAATACCATGTCAGGCAGAGCAGTTTTCCTCAAGCTGGTACCAGGGGTGGGTTCTAACTTATCTCGCTGCTGGTTCACTTCCCCCTGCGCTGCGTGGCTGCGCACACACTTTGCACGTGCGCATAGCCAAAAAATCCAGGGGGAAAAGCCAAAAACAAGATGGCGATGCATGTGCAGTTCCAGAAACTCGGCTTCTGCGCATGCGCAGAAGAAAAAAAAGCCCGTCGTTGTCCAGCACGCGCCCACCTGCTGGGAAGGATACGGCTGGTGGTGGCGGCTGTAGCCTTCCCAATAGGAGACCGAGATGCAGGGCGGCAGCTGGGCTCCGGGGCTCCTTCAGCAGAACGGTGTATAAGACCCCCGACTTTTGAGAAGATTTTCAAGGGGTAAAAATTCGTCTTATACGCCGGAACATACGGTAGTGTTTCTCCTGCATCCAGTTTTGGTCACCACACTATAAAAAATATGTTGAGACTCTAGAAAAAGTGTGGTGGAGAGTAACCAAGATGATTAGGGGACTGGAGGCTAAAACATATGATGAACGGTTACAGGAACTGGGCATGGCTAGTCTAGTGAAGAGAAGAACCAGGGGAGACATTATAGCAATGTTCCAATATTTGAGGGGCTGCCACAGAGAGGTGGGGGTCAAGCTATTTTCCAAATCACATGAAGGTCAGACAAGGAATAATGGATGGAAACTGAACAAGGAGAGATTCAACCTTGAAATAAGGAGATTTTCTGTTTTCTGACAGTGAGAGCAATCAACCAATGGAACAGCTTGCCTTCAGAAGCTTTCAGAAGAGACTGGACTGCCATCTGTCAGAAATGGTGTAGGGTCTGCTTGGGGGGGGGGTTGAACTAGATGACCTACAAGATCCCTTCCAACTCTATTAATCGGTATAATCTGTATAATCCACACCACTCATCAGAAGCCTCTGTGCCGCCATGTCCCCTGACCCCAGGTCATAAATACATGCTGGTTGCCAAGAGCCCAAAGTTTGATCATGTGAATGCGAGGGGATGCACTGTAACTTTGAAGGGTTGCTAAATGAATGTAAGTCAAGAATAGCTGTATTTATTTATTTATTTATTTATTTATTTATTTATTTATTTATTTATTTATTTATTTATTTATTTAATTTGTGAGACTTATATACCACCTCATGGTGCAAGCACTCTCTAAGTGGTTTACACCAGTAAGCAATGTATATTTATATTGCCCCCAACAATCTGGGTCCTCATTTTACCTACCTCGGAAGGATGGAAGGCTGAGTCAACCCTGAGCCAGTGAGATTTGAACAGCTGAACTGCTGATCAGTCACACACATTTAGTTATGCATCTTTCATATTATAGCTCAATAATCAAGTTCATGAGAATTGCACCAACTCTCTTTTGGAAAAAAAAGCTTTAAAATGTTGAATCATTTTTTTAAAAAATTGTAAACCAGCAAAGGCAATTAGGTGTGGGAGAAGGTGGCTTTTCAGATATGTTAAGAATATTAAATCATTTATAGATTTGACTTTTTAAGAGAAATCCTATATATTGCCCTGAGATCTTTGGATAAAATCTAGAAGATTGGTAAAATTGAATACACAACGTTTTGTTTTAAGTTCATTGTAAGTTGTTCTCAGAATCGCTTCAGTTCTAGGAATGGAAATATGAAAAATGGGAAGAATTTGGATTGCCTAATATAACCTGAAATGTAATCAACACGTTTCCAGACCTTTTGGTAGGGAAGTATTTAAAGTATTGTGCCATCATTAAAAAAAAGTGTTTTTGAAACAAAAACATGTCCTAAGAGATTTATTGCTGCAAAAGGCACAATAAACTAATCTTAAAATGCCGCAGTACTTTTCACTATGTTTGCTAAAGTAGTTTTCCTTTGAATATTACAGTTTAACAGAAAACGAAAGTTATCTGTTTTACGTTTAACAGAAAAAAGAAAGTTTAGTATCAGAGAAATGTACAAATAACACGAAGGAATAAATCTAGTGTTTGCACATACAAATCTCTGAAAATCAAAAGAAAGCAGATGTACCAATGTACCAACCTACCTTGGAGGAATTCCTGTTCTGGTGTTCCTTTTCACAATGATCACCATTGTGACAGTACTTATGACACCACATCATTTAGGAAACATTCTAGCAGGGGAAGAAAGTGGCAGCTGGTAGCTGCCAAAAATAGTTCTGTCACTATTCCACTGTCCACAAACATAAATTGAGAGACAAGGGACAGAGCAAAATAGCTGACATTGCTAATGGTAATTTGCCCTTGAGAAGCCTAAGCAGAAGAAAACATTATTTTCTCCCTTACCGATGGAGCTATGATGCACAGTTAGAAGACAGAACAGCGGTGAGAAAAAATGTCAGGGGCATTTCCATTTTATGAGAATGCAGAAGATATCAATGTCCATGAGCTCTGGATTGTTGCCAGTGGATTCAAACATGAAAGTGATTCAGAACTGTCCGCCATTTTTATGAGGTTGGTCTCTGCCTCAGAGGCACAAATTACAATCTCTGGGGATGCACAAGAAACAAATTAGAGATTGAAAAGTCACATTCTGAACTTTTTAAGGCAGGCCCGCTTAGAAGTTCAGGTTAATGAGTTTGTAAACCCACGCAGTTTTACAAATCAATTAGTAAGATTCAGTTGCTGGGAAACAAAAGGATATACATGCAGGCCTAGTTTCTGAATTGCTCTTCTCTGTTGGAGACTTGCTTCCATATTCTTCCCAGTTTTGCTGCTCCAATAAGGCTGGTGCCTGGCTCAAAGAGAAAAATGAGGATCATTCTGCCGTTTTGGATTAAGAAGTGCTAAAACTAGAATTCCTTAAGTGAAAAATAAATGATAATATGGAAACTCTGGATATCATTAGAATGAGGATGTTAGTTATCTAGACTAATGTACTCAGTTGGGAGATGGAACAGAGTCTTGTTTTTCTCTCTCTTCTGTAGGGCTACAGCCATAGCACAGATGCCTAGAGAGGTCATCTGCTTTGTTGGAGTAAGTTTATAATCTGGGATGCATTTAGATCCAGAGTTATTAATGGAGGATTAAGGAATCTTTGTGACTAGAGATGCCCATGTTCAGCTGGTTACATCCTTTCCAACACAGGTACAGCCTCATTATGAGAATGCATGCATGGTTAACCTCATGGTTGTACAATTGTATAGGTCATCTTTGAGGTTGATGTAGAAGGTTCATCTAATGTAAATTGTTGAAGAGTCTTTAAGTCTTTAGACCAGTTTACACTTGTTTTGGAGAAACTGAGTTGTGTGATACTGAGACAGACAATTCTATTGACTTATAAAGCCATATATATGGTCCTTCACATTTGATCATGAACTATCAAGTCATTGTTGACTCCTAGGGAAAACACTGATAGATTTGCTCCAGGGTGATTTGTCCTTAATCTGGTCTTTCAGGTTCTCCAAAAGTGCACTCATCATTACTGTAGCTGAGCGAGTGGTGGGACTTGAATAACTTAACAACCGGTTCTCTGGCTGGGTAGGCGTGGCCGGTTGGTCATGTGACTGGGTGGGTAACATCACTCATCATACCCAGCCCCGCCTCTCGACCACTCGCCTCAAAGGCAGAGGTAGGATTTAGCCAATTGGGGCTAATCCCACCACTGGCTGGCCCCACCCCACCCATTTTTGGCCTGTTTTTCGGGCTGTTTTCAGGCCATTTTTGGGCCCTTTTTGGCCATTTTTCGGGCCGTTTTCAGACCATTTTGGGGAAAATGTGTAGTTGCATTGTAAGGTTGTTGTAAATAATTTATGAATGTTCAGTATGCATTGGTTTCTTCTGTTTTATCTCTAATGATACCATTTTAAAACATATTTTTTTGAAATAGAGAATTCTAAGATGTTCTTGCCAAACGACTGCAGGATAATTTATTTTATTTATTTATTTGGTATTCTTATATGCCGCCCAACTCCCGAAGGACTCAGGGCGGCGTACAACAGAAAAAAATACAAGAAACCAATATAAATATACATTTTAAAAACAAATATAAAAATTAAAACCGTAATGTTAAAAAACATCCAATATCCATTCAACGATCATACATACTTGGGGTGAGCTCAATGAATTACGCTCTACCCTCAGCCTGCAGGAAAAGCCATGTCTTAACCGCCTTCCGGAAGGCCAGCAGAGTGGGGATAATGTGTCTCTAATGGTCTTCTGTGGTTTTTCAGACCTTGACTGTGATGATGGGAAGGGGGAGGCAGGAGAAAGTACTGTCTTCTTCTGTTTAGATTGGCAAAGCAGACTACTGTGCTTTTTCCTGCACATGTGATAGGCCTTCAGGATAAATCAGATAAAGAAACCGAAGCTATGTAGGTCAGTTCTGCTTTTATAATAAAACAACAGTAACAGACTCTTGCAAGTTTGAATGCTCTTTGTGACAAAGTTGCTGATCCCAATTTTGGTCATTAAGCAAGGACTATCTTTACTCATATTGCATTCTTGTCCTGGATCCAGGTTTCTTTTACCTGACCTTGGGAGTGGATCCTCCTCCTTTTTCTCAAGGCCATTCCATCTTCCCTCTATGGCAGTGTTTCCCAACCTTGACAACTTGAAGATGTCTGGACTTCAACTCCCAGAATTCCCCAGCCAGCATTCGCTGGCTGTGGAATTCTGGGAGTTGAAGTCCAGACATCTTCAAGTTGCCAAGGTTGGGAAACACTGCTCTATGGAATGGTTATACATATTATACAAATTTCTGATTTATTTTCAATGAGTGATTAATGATAAACTAATGATCCTGAAGAACTTTCCTATTAATTTGGTTTCATTTTTTATTTCGGCAAATAAAGCCGGTAGAGAAAGGTTTTATTGTTAATTTCCTCTTATTGATTTCTGTTTCATGATGTGACTACAAAAATAAAAGAAAAAAAGGAGAACAGAAAAAAAGAAGAATCAAAAATACACATACAAACTGGGTGAAACCACACTCAATAGCAGCGATTGCGAGAGGGATCTTGGAGTCTTGGTAGACAGCCAACTAAATATGAGCCAGCAGTGTGCAGCAGCAGCCAAAAAGGCCAACGCAGTCCTGAGCTGCATAAATAGAGGGATACAATCAAGGACCAGAGAGGTACTAGTACCACTCTATAAAGCCTTGGTCAGACCACACCTAGAGTACTGCATCCAGTTTTGGTCACCACACTACAAAAAGGACATTGAAACCCTAGAGAAAGTGCAGAAGAGAGCAACCAGGATGATAAAGGGCCTGGAAAATAAAACATACAAAGAGCGGTTGCAGGAACTGAGCTTGGCCAGTCTGGCGAAGAGAAGGACCAGGGGTGACATGATAGCAGTGTTCCAATACTTGAGGGGATGCCACAGAGAGGAGGGGAGCAGGCTGTTCTCTATAGCACCAGAAAGCCAAACAAGGAATAACGGATGGAAGCTGACCAAGGAGAGATTCAACCTGGAAGTGAGGAGAAACTTTCTGACGGTGAGAGCGATCAACCAGTGGAACAGCTTGCCAGCGGAGGTTGTGAGAGCCCCAACACTTGCAACCTTCAAGAGGAGACTGGACTGCCATCTGTCTCAAATGGTGTAGGAACTCCTGCTTGAGCAGGGGGTTGGACTAGATGACCTACAAGGTCCCTTCCAACTCTAATAATAAATCAAAATCAGATATTGCAATGGTTAAAATAAGAATATGGAGATGCTGTAAGACAATAATCCTGTAGAAAAGCAATTTGTGAGTCTTCTTCATTAAGCCTTGGTCAATAAAAATCAGTAAACTGGACAGAACCTTATAATTTTAATAAACTTTTTTTAAAGTAAACATCAGAAAGAAATGAAACACACAAACATTATAAAAGAAAAATGGCCATGGTGAACATTATCAAATAGCATAGAATAATTATCACTTACTAAATTGAATTCTTGCTTTAATAATAAGTTTTATAATTATGGAAAAGCAACTGGGGCTTTTTTTAATTGAGCAGCTTAGAAAGAGGGCTTTTTTAAAAACTGCCATCATTTGTGCCTCATTTCAATTTTTGCCTAGTCACCTCAATTCTGCTGCATTAATTCTGCATGCAAAATTAATGTTGCCTATCCCTTTGAACTTCATATCTCATGATATATTTATGTCTGCATATGCAATTATACATATATGGAGTGACTGCAGACTGAACTGCACAACAGATCTACACATTCAATCCTTATTGTGGGTGGCTGGTACCCTTGTTTTTGCCTGTCAAAATTGAAACTATCCCAAAGTAAATGAGCTTAGTCCTTCCATGAAAAAAGAGCTTTTTCTGTTTTGAATTTCTCTTAAATTTAGTTGAAATGATATGAGTTTATCAAAGAAAGAATAGCAATAATAGGTAAAGACTAGCTTTCTAGATCAGGGGTGTCAAACTCGTGGCATCACGGTGGCATCATGTGACATATCGGGACTTTCCCCCCCTTCCCTAAACCAGGCATGGGCATGGCCAGCGCATGACACATTTGGCCAGCGGGCCGTAAGTTTGACAGCCCTGTTCTAGATCATCTGAGAAAGGAGAGAAGACAATCCTGATTAGACCCAGTAGTTGTAATCAATTGGTATAAACCCAGAGCCTAGTTTATTCTAGGGGTTTATGAAGTTGCCCCATGTGCTGGCATGAATTCTTGGAGCTTCGTTAGCCCTTTCAAGCAGGGGCGGGTTCCTAATTTTTTTACTACCACTCTGTAGGCGTGGCTTATTTTGTGGGTGTGGTTTGCCAGCCATGTGACCGGGTGGGCGTGGGCCTCGGGAGCTTGGCAGCGGCTGGAGAAGCGGGAGGGCATTGCCCACCTGCAACACAGCCCCCCGCAGCGGGAGCAGCAAGACCGCGGCAATGGTTCTTCTAGGAGGCTCCATCCGGCCTGAATGCTTCTCCCCATTCGATGATCCTAGGCTCCTGCCGCCCGTTCTTTCAGCGTCTCACACGCTCCCTCAGCCATCCTCCCCTGCTTGGACTCACTGTGGGGTAGGAAGGCAGCGCATGCGCAGTGCCGGAAGCTCGGCTTCTGGGCATGCGCAGAAGAAAATTTTAAAAAAATTTAATTTTTTTAAAAAAATGGCGGCGCCCAGGCACCGGCAACCAACCGCACCGGTACTGTGATGTCACCAGCGGGCCGCTACCAGTGCTATAGAGTGGACCGCACCGGTAGGAACCCACCACTGCTTTCAAGTGGTCCAGGCAAGAAATCACAAGCCATGAGTACTAACATTATTTTTATTGTAAAGTTACAGTAACAGAATCTTGCAAATCTGAAAGCATTTCTCCTCTGCCTTTACTTCTTCCAGAAGAGAAGGGAGGGTCCCTTCTAAAATGCTTCCTGTGCTCGCTTTGCTTCCATGAGCTGAGATATCTTTTCATGACAGTTACCTAATCTAACATTTCCTCCTGTCTCCCAAGGTCATTCTTACATACCACTATATTTGTAGACCTAACACATCAAACACTCAACAGTTTAATGAGTTCAGCTGATCCTGGCATCTGATCCTGGCATCTGATCCTGGCATCTCTTCCGTGCCCTTGCATACCTCACTGGGTGCCAGGTTTCCTGGATTAACTGTATGTTTTAATGATTACATTAAAAAAATAATAACTATAACAAGGAAGCTAAATCACTTGAGAACTATTTTATGAAAGCACCAATGACTTGTTTTCAAATTTTTAAATGTGTAGCAACAAAGTCTGCATACTTAGACCAGGCAATCAATTCATTTAGCATATTTATTTATTTATTTATTTATTTAGTCAAACATGTACAGGATAGTAGTTGTTTGTATAAACATAAGTAAAAAAAAGTACCGATAAAAGAGGACACTAGGACAGGGAAGGTAGGCATAGTGGTGCGCTTATGCACGCCCCTTACAGACCTCTTAGAAATGGGGAGAGGTCGACTGTAAACAGTCTAAGGTTATATAATATAATCTTAAGGCCTAATGTGGATGTCCCAGATTTATTTCTTAGTTTGAATGTAATAACTTATGTTTGGTGATCCAGTGTTTATACAAAGTAACCATTAAAATGATAGCATAAAGTGGAACTACTATTGTAAGAGTCCATATATGTATGTACACTACAGTGGTACATGCGGTATGAACATAAATGTAATTACACAAGTAAAGCTTAGTATAGTATAACCTTGTGGAATCATACCTTTCTGCCCTGTACAGATCACAAAATGTAGGTTTCAAAGAAGGAAAATTTCTCATATAAATCAAAAATAATATGCTAGGTTTTTTCTCCATTATTTCTTATTTGTATTAATGTATAGCATTTGCTTGTTAAACAAAGCACCAGTTCCAATGAAATCATCATGCAAAATTGTCACTTGTTTTTGATGTATCCACTGTTTGAATTCAATTTACAATAGTGTTATATACACATCTATATCTGAAGGATAATATGTATTCATATCAAACTTACCGTATTTTTCGGAGTATAAGACGCACCTTTTTACCCTCAAAAAGAGGGTGAAAACTTGGGTGCGTCTTATGCACTGAATGTAGCCCCCAGCTAGCCACCCCCACCCTTTGGCCTCTGCCTGCCAGCAATTTACCTCTTTGCAGCAAACAGGGCAAAGCACAAGAAGAGCACAAGAAGAGCTGATCTGCCTCCCGATCTACAGCTGACTGAGGCTTGCAAGCCACGTGGGAAAATGAAACTAACTACGGTGGCTGTAATGAAACAAATTGCTGGGAGATAAACTGCTGGCAATATTAGACTGTTGAAATTGCAAGAAGGCAAGCTATAGCTGCTATGGCTCAGAGTTAGAGCTCTTGCCTCACAATCAGGAGGTTGTGAGCTCTATCCTAGGTAGAGGCAGATTCTGTTAATATGTTATTTTGTTAAGTGTTTGTAGAGTGTTCAAATTATTAGACTTATTTTTTAAAGACTGCTTTATTATTGTTCTAGACAACTTAACAAAATGAAGAAGCTTTTTAAAATAAATGCTTGCTCTGAAGAGGCCCAGTGCTATTGTATCTTCTTTTAAATAGCAGAGAATACTTCCAGAAAGCCACATCAATTTTAAAGATCTGTAAAAGTATAATCTGAAATGGCCTGTTTTAGTATTAAGTATTAGTATTAAGCATTAGTATTAAAAGAAGGCAACTGAGAAACCGTGACTTAGTCATGTTTGGAGTAGATCTATTTAAATAATTGGGAGGAGTTAGTGTGATTACATTTAAGAAAACTTTCTGGGATTAATATACTGCCATAAATGTACATTTCTCCAATTCTTTGCCATTTCTATGGGTCAGGCACACATGCACAGAAATACACAGCAAACAGTGTATATCATCTGTACTGTTTGCTGTTTGCCAAATTGCTGGGAGGCAGAGGCCTTTTTTCCTTGTTTTCCTCCCCCAAAACTAAGGTGCGTCTTATAGTCCGAAAAATAAGGTACTTAGGAATTCCTAATAGCAAATAGATTGTAATTGTTCATAAAATATCGGAGAAGTTATTTGAGCAATTTATTTAAGTATGGTATGTAGTAAAGCTGTTCTGGAGACTGGATAGCTACAGTAAATATTTGTTTACATTATGGGGTTTTTTCAGTATATATCTTATAAAAATATTAAACTAGATTCAGTCCAAAGCAAATGGTTTCACTAATATTTCCTATGGGGGAAAAATCTGTAATACAACAGAATATGTTGGAAGGGAGAAGAAGGATTCTAAATTTAATCAAAAGTTATTGCACAGCTTAACTTCATTATTATAAAGGATGGAAACCATTAGGATGACTATGTGTTGGGAATTTGAACAATTTTTTTGTACATTATAAGCATGATTGTGGTTAATTTTGAATTTGCAAGATGGACTTTTCTCACTTTTCTAGAAGGTTCAGAGCTGGAATGATTCCACATTCAAATAAACTTAGCAGTCTTTGAATGCAATATTCAGTAACCTTTAAGCATAAAGCTTTTGGGTGCTTAAAAATAAAATTAAAAGGAAGTATTATAATGCAAACATAACGTTAAATTTCACAAACAGTAGTTCTAGATTAAATATTTTTATATATAAATCATTTCCTTTGGACTGAATAGTGATTAAATAGAAGATAAATCTCTGAGCAGGAACACTGTCTCTTTCTGTATGTATTAACATTTTTTAAACAGGAGGCAAAATACGTATGGAAGGGGGAACCATCCAAATTTCAGTTTAATACATGAAATAATCAAATAGATCAGTATTTTCCATTCAAGGTATTAACACTGATCACATAAATATAACAGAAATAATTATCTCAGTTTTCCCTTCACCCTTCCAATTATAGCTCTACTGACTTCAATGGACAAAAGAAAACTGGAAAAAAAAATTAGATGGCAACATGAAGACAGTTGGAGTCAAATGAACATCCTGCTGCCAAAGCTCTCAGATCTTAAAAAGGCTCAAACCCAAATTACCCAAAGCTAAAAATATATTGCAAATAGAAAACCCAAAGTGAGGCCTTATTGCAGTCAAAGTTTAAAACTTTTAAAAAACATAGCAAAGACTCAGCTGCTGTCATTAATAACACCTGTTACCCAGGTTGCCATTCTTGGGTTGAGGGTGGAAAGGAGACGAAATGTTATTTCTGAGGCTGGCAGTCTTTTTTTCAAATTGCTTCTGAAGTATGCAGGAAAATCATGACCCCAATCTTCCCTCTTCAGTTGTCCTACAGATACATTTTCAGCATTGCAGGGGTTTTAGATAGCACACGGAATTGATACCTCAAACAGAAAGCACTACTCAGCTAAATACACTCGCTCGGTGGTCATGTTTCTTGCATGCCACTTATATCGGCAAATAATGTACAGCTGGGAATCTCCTGGGCCCCACAAAAAAAAGCCTATCTGCTGCCTATTGTGCATGAATATTTAAGCAATTCAGCCTATGCATCTTAAAACCTTCCTAAAAGCAATCCCCCACAGGAAGGGGAAAATAAAAATCTATATGGAATCACTGCAAGGTTTAAGTTACTCTTCATGGGTTCAGGCAAAAATGGGCAAAGAAGAATGTGTGTGCTAGTGAAGAAATCAAGTTGGCGTCCATTTATTTTGTTTGACAGCGTTAATAGAGCTACAGAGACATGCAAATTAAATCTTGCCAATTTCATAACAGGATATTAATGCAGATTCTATCAAAAACTTTGCTGAAGGGGGAAAAAGCCGGCAATATTTGTAAATTCTTTGTATCGCTTCAATGATTTGTCTAGATTCTTTTGTAGTCTGGTTAAAAAAAAAATAGCAGTTCATCTCCCGTCTGCATTGTTCCTCTTTTATCTTTTTAGGTCAAGGAGAATATCTGTGGTTGCTAAAAGTCAGCAATGACTTGATGGCACGTAACTAATCAATCCTAGCTTTCTACATTAGACCTTACAGAGCCGTGATGGCGAACCTATGGCATTTGTGCCAGAGGTGGCATGCAGAGCTCTCTCTGTAGGCACTTGCGCCATTGCCAGCTGCTCTTCTGGTTTCCAGAATGCCGGAAAATGGCCAAAACCCAGGCAGTTTTCCAGCCAGTTTTAGGGCTGGTTTGGGGCCAAAAATGGCCCGCAAAACGGCCAAAGAACAGGCATGCATGCGCCGGCTAGCTGGTCTTCGAGTTTCCAGTGCTCTGGCATGCCAGAAGACCAGCTGGCTGGTGCTCCAGTGCGTGCATGCGCGTTTCAGTTTGGACACTCGATGCCGAAAAGGTTTGGCATCACTGTTATAGAGAGTTCATCTTTCAGAATCAGAAAGGTCTCTGGCCATTGCCACATCTCTTGTCATCACTGAAGCCTGCTGAAATGAATGTATAAAACTGAACAGAACACCACTGTCGATTTTTCCTATTGCACAAATAAAACCCATTGCCCGGGGATGCCTAGTTGAGGTTCCTTTCATGTCCCCAGCAGGAGCTGGAGCGAAGGATGGGAGCTCATCCTGCCCCATAGCAGCAGTTGGGTCTCAAATGCGGGCTTGCTAACTTCCTACCCAGCATCTTAACCACGTGAGCCACCATGCTCCTGGGTTACATAGATGAAGGAACTGGACCGTGCCTCCAGCAACATGAGCATCTATTCTTCATGCAATGCGTTTAGGTCTCAAGATGATGGGAAAGACTTCTGCCTAAGTTTTTTTTTAAAAACACTCTCCAGTAGATCATATTTGGCCAAATAATCTCATGTGGTATACAGATGTCTATGTAGTACAATCTGTACTTCTTGAAAAGTATCAAACTTAGCTATCCAATATAATTATGAAGATTACTGAGCATCGGCTGCAGGAAATCATCCTGTACATATATAAGTTTGTTATAGGCTTTAAAACAAACTGAAACATGAAGGAAGGAGAATTTACCCTTATCTTCTCTTCCTCCTAGCCTTGATTTTTTTCCCCTCTTACAAATTCCTGCAGAGAAATGCATCTTTTATTTTCTTATAAAGTCTCATGTTTTGTATATTCATTAATGGCCAGTTCCTTTTGATGCATACAATTAAAAAGGGGGGGGGGATTGGTAAGTATTAAACATTTGGCTTCAGGCTGATTGGCTGATGGCCAGGTCATTATGAGAGAGATTGAGAAGAAAGTCACCAACTGGCAAATGAATGGGATATTCATTGATGTTGGCAATTCTGTGAGCCTGACATTTTTGGGGGCTGACCCAAAGGTTGTGACACAACTAATTTTAGTAAGCGAACAAATTCCTAGCCATAATAATTGCCAAGACCATTATTTTTAAAGATGAAAAAAATGATCTTGCAAGTAAACAAACCATATTAGGATAATTGTGCATACCAATGCAATAAACTGTTTTCAAGAATTTGATAGGTCACTCATTATTGATTATAATTATTGATTCTTCTGAACAGAGGAAAATACATGTGAAAAAATTGACAGAGGAATCAATTTGATACACTGTTTTTTAAAAGTAGCATTTTTAAAAAAACTTTCCGTACTTTTTAGAAACTGGTGCCCTTCCCATAAACATGAGATAGATTAAACTGAAGAATATGCTTTTTTTTAGTTATACAATTAAATTACTAACTTTTAAATATGTTAAGGAAAAATGGAAAATTAAATATATAAACTTTCAGATGAAATCTAAATTCCTAAATAGTTATCTAGTTGGGATGTTGGTTCCAAACTGGATCAAGCAGCAATTTAAGTTACAATTTGCATGCTCCTTCTGCTACTCCTTTTTAAATGGATCAACCTTGTTTATTATGAAGCAAACTATGAGTACAGTTTCATGAGAAAAAGGTCAACAATGGTTATCACATCTTAAATCTAGCTCATATTCATCTGTGGCTTTATCACTTTCTATTTTTTCTGTTGAAAACTCGAATCATATGATGTGATCCTAGGCTATTAGTCTCTCCTTGGACAATAGCTATTTCACATATTGGTTTTGTTCTGGAAAACGTATTGATTTTTGTAGACACTTAATTCTTTTGAATTCTAAATGTCTGTTCTGAAAAGGAACAGAAATGGACACTTTGTCCTTTTAGGGTTGTAGAGCAATTGATTTAGCAAGATTGACAGATTGCTATTTTCTTCCTAGTGCAGTGATGGCGAACCTTTTTTCCCTTGGGTGCCGAAAGTGCATGCGCGCGTGCTATCGCGCATGCGTGAGTGCCCACACCCATAATTCAATGCCTGGGGAGGGCGAAAACGGCCTCCCCCACTCCCCTGGAGGCCCTCTGGAGGCCAGAAATGGCCCGTTTCCCAACTTCTGGTGGGCCCGGTAGGCCCATTTTTCATCCTCCCCAGGCTCCAAAGGCTTCCCTGGAGCCTAGGGAGGGCAAAAACACCTTCCCCAGTCCCCCCGGAGGCCCTCCGGAAGCCGAAAACGCCCTCCCACAGCTTCCATGCGAGCCAAAAATCAGCTGGCCGGCGTGCACATGTGCGCTGGAGCTGAGCTAGGCAATGGCTCGTGTGCTGGCAGATATGGCTCCGCGTGCCACCTGTGGCACCCGTGCCATAGGTTCGCCATCACTGTCCTAGTGTATGATGAACTGAACAATTCAGATTGCTTTTAGCAGCTGTTATTACTTCTAGGATTATTATTTTCAGGGCTGTTCAGAAATCTGGAGTATATATAACAGTTTATATGCTTACTTTTCTATTTTTTAATTACAGCATCTGACTTAACATTTTTGAAATATTTTTCAAATTACACAAGATTTTGGCAATTTCAACCCCCGCACCCATGATTTTATATGATCTGGGTATAAGACAGAGGGGAGGAAAAGTCCAACCAGACTTGCATTATCCTGCTACTATAACCTCGCTCAATAAACCTTAGTCTTCCTGTTTAGTCGTTTTCCAGATCTGGTCTACTTTGTAGGGCTGACATTTTGCAAGAATTCAGGTAAGAAAGTAAAAATGCACAGGATTTGGCAATCATGAACTTTTGACTATTTTTAATGATTTAATTATATCATTATATGATTAGAATTATATATAATTTTGAAGATTCATAGAAGTTGCCTATGGTTTTTTTGCAACGACTTTGATTCCCGCAGAATGCATATCCTATATAGCAGTTATGGCGAATCTATGGCACGCGTGCCACAGGTGGCACGCGGAGCCATATCTGCCGGCACGCAAGCCGTTGCCCTAGCTCAGCTCCAGCATGCATGTGTACGCTGGCCAGCTGATTTTTGGCTCGCACGGAGGCTCTGGGAGGGTGTTTTTGGCTACTGGAGGGCCTCGGGGAGGGGCAGGGGGGCGTTTTCACCCTCCCCAGACTCCAGGGAAGCCTCTGGAGCTTGGGGAGGGTGAAAAATGGGCCTATCAGGCCCACCAGAAATTGGGAAATGGGTCATTTCCAGCCTCCATGGGGCCTCCGTGAGAGCCGAAGGATTAAATTATGGGTGTGGGCACTCGCGCATGCATGATAGCGCGTGTGCATGCACTTTCGGCACCCGAGGAAAAAAAGGTTCGCCATCACTGCTATATAGCAATATAGCACTTAGACTTATATACTGCTTCACAGTGCTTTACAGCTCTCTCTAAGCAGTTTACAGAGTCAGCATATTGCCACCCAACAATCTGGGTCCTCATTTTTTAAAAAGTTTTTTATTGAATAAACAATTAAAAACATTGGACATGGTGCGACTTTTCTGGTTCAAACATTTCCATAAAGTTTTACCTAACGACAAGTACCATTCATACCCGATATTTCAATATGTACAATCTATCAAGCTTCAAACACATTTATCCCTTCAAATTACTTTCAATACAAATACAATTCATGCATATCACACACTATATTTTTCAACTCTCAACTTACCAATATTTCTCTGTCCCGACATTTCCTCCTCACTTCTAACCACTGATACATTTTATTCCAGATTTTGTAATATTCCATCTCACCCTTGTGTTTGAGTTCTAGAGTCAGCCTGTCCATTTCTGCACAAATCAATATCTTCTTTATTATCTCTTCTTCAGGGGAAATCTCTTTGCTTTTCCAATTTTGCGCAAAGACCAATCTTGCTGCTATTAGTATATGCAACTTTAAATATATTGTTCCTTTGCTATATTTATCTTTTGTAATGCCTAACAAGAATAGTTCTGGCTTTAACTCTATGCTTTGGTTTAGCATCTCTTCCAGCCACCTTCTTATCTGATGCCAAAAATCTTTAGTTTTCGGACACACCCACCACATGTGGTAGAAAGTTCCTGGCGCTACCTTGCATTTCCAGCACAACGGCGATACGTTTTTGATCATTTTAGCTAATCTTGTGGGTGGAAGATGCCACTTATAAAACATGTTGTATACAATTTCTTGATCTGTAGTGGCTAAGGTTAACTTTCTATTCCTCTCTCATAATTCCTGCCATTTATCTAATTTGATACTATAGTCAAAATTTCCCCCCCAGGCTAGCATGGTTTCTTTCACTTGTTCTTCCGCCATTGCATATTTCAGTAGGTATTGATATATATATATATATTTATCACTTTCTCATCTGTTCCTAATAAGATTTTGTCTAATTCCATGAATTCTTTCTTTATGCCCCATTCTTTTTTTATCTTTGGTGATTAAATAAGAGCTGCAATCAAGAGTTATACTACAGTGAGCCATGAGGTATGACAACACTGGCAGTAACTGAAGTGGCACTTATGTAAAAGAAGTAAAATGTAGGCAGGGACATTCCCACAAATAATTCAAACAGGATATACACAATGTGCATTCAGATGCCAGCATCCTTTCTCTTCCCACAAGGTCTCTGCTCCATGTCCGTAAGGCAGAGCAAAAATGTAGGATGGGGTAGTGAGTATTTCTTAGGCCCTGCAAAGACTGTCCCGCCCCCCCCCCCCCGGTGGAGCAAAGGAAAGTAGAAGGGTAGATTTCACAGACATTAGGCTTCAGCTTAATTTTGGAAATGCCCTCGCTCCGTTGAAATGCTCAGAATTCCCTGGTAGAGGATATTAAAATAGTGTCAAGAACTATGCAGAAATGAAATATAGGAAGATTAAAAAAGAGAAACTACAGTACACAAAAGAATAAAGCCAAGCATTGTAAGGAATTCTAATTAGCAATCTAATCCTGGTTGTCCTCTCCTCTCCTCTCCTCTCCTCTTCTATCCTCTCCTCTCCTCTTATCCTATCGCAATAGCAATAGCACTTATATACCACTTTACAGTGCTTTCCAGCCCTCTCTAAGCAGTTTACAGAGTCAGCATATTGCCCCCAACAATTTGGGTCCTCATTTTACCCACCTCGGAAGGATGGAAGGCTGAGTCAACCTTGAGCCTGGTGAGATTTGAACTGCCAAATTGCAGGCAGCCGGCAGTCAGTCAGCAGAAGTAGTCTGAAGTACTGCATTCTCTACAAGAGGTGCATATAAAAAAAACTTTGAAAGAATACTAGAATACTCAAAATTAGGAAAATTATAGTGAGCATTATCACAGGCCAAAAAAAGAGGAATTGCAATTTATATAAAAGAACAACTAAATTCAAAATTAATATACACTGATAAAGAGGGTAGAATTCTAATTGTGGAAACAACAACAGGACAAAAACAAATATTGTTAGTAGGGATATATGCACCCAACAAACAACAACAAAAATTCTATTCCAAATTACATGAAGTACTGCATTCTAACCACTGCGCTACCTCAGCTCTTTATATGATTACCTGAAAGTAATGAAATAAAAAAAGAATGAAAATAATCAATAGGGTTACATAAAAGTCACTTGATTATATCAGACTAGTAGTTTGCAACCCATTTTCTTTCCTATAAGTAAAAATATTCATTCATACAAAGATATGCAGCTATACACTTCTAATTCACCCAGAAAGCAGAACATTATAAGAATCTACTTGCTGGACTTCAGCTTTCCCAATTCCTTGCCACTGGTCATTTCAATTAGGACTCTTAGGAATTGATGCCCCAAACATCTGACTGGCACTAGGTTTCTGTCCTGGATTAATGGACCATCATTTTAGACAATGAAAACTAGCCTTAAACTAATACAGATATGTTTAAGCAGAATCCAATTGTCCCGCAGTTTCATTGAAGGAAGGGAATAAATGTAGCTTACATTGTCCATGAGGTGAAATTGGACAGAAAACAATGTGCAAAGGAACTTACAGTATAATTAGAAATATGACTCATGATAGCCAGCTATGTTTTCAGAGGCAATGACTTTCCCAAACCTTCGTTTCAACTTCTGCCTTACTCATTTTCTTTTTTTATCCTTTAGGAGCAAGTTATGATATCAAGCTTATTATCAGACTGAGAGAAGAAAAGAGAATGGAGTCAGCCTCTGCCTTCATCTTTAGGGTCTCAGGAGGCAGGAGAACAATAACATCTACATTCCAATTTATTCTCAAGCAAGGGACACGTTAACCTAAATAAAAGAGAACACGGTATGATTTTTCTTTCAAGCTGCAATACAAATCCATATATTTTCCCATTCCTTCTCTGTGGACTGAAACTGAATCTAACCCTCTGAAGAGAATGCTTTGGAAGAAGCAAGATAAAAAACAACAGTGAAAAACCATTCAGTTTTGGAAATGAGTTTTTTAAAAGTGCTATATTTTGAGATGATAGATTGATATATAAATATAACTATTAAATTTATTTTAAAAATGCTGCATTTATGTCTGCTTCACATGGCTAGTGAAAAACAATCATGCCCGCTGAAAAAAACAACAACCAGGATGTCAGGTAAATTATCTAGCCACTATTGAATATCAGGGTATATCTGATTTTATAAAAATAATCTAATGTTACTTCCTTTTCAAATTCAATTCAATTGATTTCTCTATAAAATCAAGCCATGCTTTTTGTATTGTTTGAAGCAGCTGTGTGTTATGTATTCCTGATAATATTCTTTCCAGAAATATGTAGTTAAGCATTTCATTGATTGATTCATTCTGTAGAAAGTTAGCACCCACCCCTCTCCTAGGAAATGAGATATCCTAGGAGATATTAAAATGTAGGAAATATTCTGTGGAACACATCTGGAAACATGCTTTTAAACAAACAAAAGACTCCTCTTGGAAAACCCCCACGCCTTGCAAATGGGTCATTAAGGACTGGGCCCAGCACACACATTCCTCTCACCTGGCTGAAAGTCTTCTGCATAACAAAACCATAATAGGATTTGCCCAAGGCCCTTTCATTTCAGCCAAAGCTGGATTAGACAAAAGCCAAGAGCCACCCCAGCATGCCCCTGGGGGGTCTGAGAGCCAATGGGATACATTTCTATACAGGAAAAGGAAATCTAAGAGGTGGGACCCAACTTAGACTATAAAAACCAGGAACTCAGCATTCCTCTTTCTTTTTTTCTCTTCACCACACCTGGAACCATGTAAGTTACCTTTTCTGTACAGGGGCTCCTGCCATGTGCTCCTGTCCACCATTAAACCTTCCTTCCAAGCAACCTTCATGAATCCAGTGTCTTTTTCCCCACTTGGAACTGAACCTAAAAGGATTTCCTTATAACAATTGGCGAGCCAGATGGATTCCAAGTAACCTCTTCAATGATCCTGGCCTAAATAAATTTATTAGGCCTTGGCCATTGGGAAGTAGGTTTTAAAGGGGTTTTGAGTTCAAAATTCAAGGGCTGCTTGGAAAGAAGGTGAGTACCTACCTCTAAATTTTACTTTAAACCATAGAAAACTGGGAAATGTGTGTTTGCATGTGTGTATGTGTGTGTGGGGGTAATTTTTGCTTTTTAATTTTACTTTATGGCATATATAAATTCCAATTTCAATTGAATAGTGTGTTGTCTGGGTACAAATCATTTTAGGGAAAAAATAATCATGCTTTTTGTTTAACCAAGTTAATGTATCTTCCTAAATCCTTTGATATTTCCTTCCCCCCCTTCTCCCCCCCTTCTCCCCCCCCAGCCCTGTTTTGTCTGCTAGCCATTGCAGGATACTCATTTTATGGTGGTTTTTTTCCACTTCTCCAAATCTGTTTTAATTTGTTGCACCAATTTATAATAGTTATCTATATTTTTGGTTTTTCTTACCTAGGGGTAGGATTTTACTTTTCTTTGCATTAGATAGGGCTCAGTCTAGTTGTTTTTTTTTCTTTCTTTTTGAAGATGGGAACCACATTAGCTTTTTCCCAGTTTCTCAGGTGGTCCCCGTGTCCCAAGATTTTTTTTAAAAGATGTGCAGTGGTTCTGAGATTTCATTTACCAGCTCCTTTAGGACTCTGGGACCTGGTGTTCTCTTACTGTTTTTGCTTATTTTAACTTTAGTTTACAGTCTGTTTTATTTTTCCTTTCCAGTTATATTTCTGGTTAGTTGGGTTGCATTTCTTTTTTGCAAGAAGACATGCAAAGAATGAGTTAAGCAACTCATGGCTTTCTCTGTGTTGCCTTCTCTCCTTAGTGGTCCAACTGTTTCCTTGATTTTTCTTCTTGTTTTTTTTTTATGTATTGGAAGAATCTTTTATATTATCTTTCACTTTGTTGCAAGTCGTTGTTCATTCAAGGCTTTTGTTTCCTGATTTTTCTTTACAGATTCTTGCTATCTGCTGATATTCTGCTTTAGTTATGTGTCCCTGTTTCCATTTTTGTATCTGTCCTTCATTCATTCAATTTGTCAGTGAGGTCTTTGTGCAGCCATGCTGGTTTCTTGGATTTCTGGTTTTTTTTTCCTGATTGCTTTTGTGCAATTGGCTTTTATAATCAAGTTTTTTCAGAGTTTACAAAGCTTCTTGAGTTGCTTCTTTCCTTTAGGACTTTCATCCAAGGAATCTTTCTCAAGTTTCTCTTGAGTTTATTAAGGTCAGCTTTATTTTAAAATCTAAGACTTTAGTGTGTTCAATTGTGTTGAATCGTTTTTGTTATGTTAATGATGCAGTTTCAAATCCTTCTACAACTTCTTCTTTGTTTGTAAGTATTAAGTCAAGTATGGACTTAATTATCTCCTCTAGTTCTCTTCTCTACCTTTTGGACAACAAAATTGTCAGTAAGGTTGGTTATTAACATATTTTATTTCTCACTTGGTGCAAAATTAGTTTTCAAAGTTTCCATGCCTTTAATTTCTGTGTCTGCCATAATATTTATATTTAGCACTTCCAGTATCAAAATGAATAGCATCCTTTTCTTGTGCCTTTTTTTTAAGTATTTAAAATCATTCTCATTTTTGTTTTTAATCTGTCTCTTAGAAATAGCTTAAGAGAGCTGAATGTATAAATTCATTTAGGAACCTTTTAGTTTGCTGCCATTATTGAAGTATATATTTTATAGTCAGCATTCAGTGAAGAGATGGGCCTATAGTTTTATCTGCATTAAATCTGAATCTTATTTTGGAATCAAAGTAATATTTGCTCCCATTCAGGGATGTGGTACCTTTACATCAATCAATACCTCAGTATGTAAAATCTTTGTAAAATTCTGCCACTGGCCCACCTGGTCCTGGTGTTTGGTTGTTCTTTTGTCTCTTGATCTGCTTCTGATAATTCCATCATTGATATTCATTCATTTAATAGTTTTTGTCCTTTTCTGGTACTTTAAGCAATTCCATTTTTTTCCAAATATTCTTTAATTTTATTTTTCTGAAACTTCTTGCTCATACAGCTTTTCATAATATTGAATTATTTTTGTTTATCCTCATTTGGTAGTATAGAGTTTCTTTCTCATCTACCAGCCTATGTGTCAATGTCTTCTCTTTCTCTGTTTTGATTTGTGTAAGTTCTGTTTAGCGTTTACAGAGCACAGGACCTTCTGTTAGGGAAGGAGGAAGAATGTGTGTGTGTGTGTGTGTGTGTGTGTGTGTGTGTGTGTGTGTGTATGTATGTGATTGAAGGGCGGGAAAGCAAATTTTGTTGTTGTTGTTGTCGTTTTTATGTGCACATCCCAAAAGCAAACCCCAGAATTTTTCAGTTCTAAATGTGAAGCCCGTGAGTGTGGAGGTCCTAGTACTAGCTGTACAGGGGCGGCTAGTCCTCGCAGATCCCCTTTTTGGATCTGATAAACCTAGAGAGATTCCCTACAGGAAGGGGGCCTTACTTCTACGAGAGAATCGGAAGTCCTTCCCAGAGTTTTTTTTAGTCTCTGAAACTGTTGAGCGCGTCACTAGCTAAGCCAAAGTGAACCTTACATTTAAAGGATCATGGGAAGCTCTAGTTCGAGGGTGGTGGAAACCCGTGTGTGGGCTTGGAACCTGGGACTCCAGGAATATATCTGTATGACAGGAATGTGCAAAAGTAAAAGCAGGAAACTTGTGTAGAAAATGGGCTTTGCTGAGGGATGACACAGAGAAACAAAACAAAACAAAACAGCCAATTTGGCTAAATAAAGGTACTTAAGAAAACAGAAAAGGAAAAATGTTGAGGTGTTTGTTGTTTCTTCTCTCTCTCTTTTCTTCTCTCTCTCTTATATGTAACCACGTGGTTTGTTTGTTAAGATTTGTGCCTTCCTAATTTAACTGAGATTTATGGCAGGAAGGACTTGTGTGTGTGTCCTGTCATCCTCTTTGTCCATGTTTTTGTGTCTGTGTACGTCTTTGTCTTGTCTTGTGCGCACTCGAGGTAATTGCAACTGTAAAATATCTCTGTTTCCTAGAGATATGAATTTCAAATTGTTAGAAAATTAAAAGCACTGAAAAGAAAGGAAAATGTCTTTGCCCAGTTAGGACTGGCCAACCTGATCTGGGACAAGGAACAGAGTTCAATTTTCCTATTCCTCTCGATGTTTTTAAGAAAAGCCAAAATTTAAGGGACAATGTTTTAAGTTAATTTACAGGAAAATTTCATTTTTACATTTACTGTATGTACATGCAAACAGTTTTAATATTGCTCTTCTGTGATGTTTAATGGATGCCAATTCTCTGCTAAGATGGAAATGTCTGTTCATTTTTTTCCCCCCGGTGATGTCTCCATTTTGTTATAATTGATTTAACTGCGATACTGATGTGTTGATTGTTTTCCTCAAACCCTGCCTGCAAGCTATCTACCCCCCCCAATCTTTAATCCTTTTACAATGCCTCTCGTGGTAGAATTACCAGCAAAAGGGGGAAGGGACCCTGTTCTTATGTCTTTCAGCCCTGCACACATGATCCTGAAGCCTATAGAAGCAGAGCAAAGGGGCTCAGACACTGCCTCCAGTAAAGACATTCCATCCATTTGAGCCAGAAGTGGGTTTGAATCTAGTCCTCTAGTCATCACAGCAACCAGAGTGGAGCAGATCTTTCCAAGCCTGACTGACCAGCCTTACCACCAACACCTAAGGCCACCCAGCAGACATGAATGAAAGGACCCTGAGATGGACAAATAAAGACCAAACATCTATTTTCAATCCCCAGCAGACAGCTGAAAAGACTAGGGGGGAGGGGGGAACTTCATTGTAAAGTTTTTCTTTCCTTCTTTGCTTCAGTCACAGAAATTCATTGTAAAGTTTTTCTTTCTTTCTTTGCTTCAGTCACAGAAATTCATTGTAAAGTTTTTTTCTTTGTTTTCTTTCTTTCCTTGCTTCATTCACTGAAATTCATTGTAACGTTTCTCTTTCTTGTCTCATCTATATTGTAATCAGTTTAATGTACTCATGTAAGAATTGTATTGGGAGTGGTTGCCACAGTGAGTTCTGTACACTTTAGATTTCTGTCTAGTGGGAGGTAAATTTGTAGCTGCATACACAAACACACAGAGACACGCCATTCAGAATTAGACTGAGGTTATCCCTTTTTCACCTACCTCCACCCAAAGCTGCTTTTAGCTTGCTGTTTTTTTTTGTTGTTGTTTTGACTCCTGCTTTGTGGCATTAAAGCCCAGGCAGTCATATCTCCCTGCTAATTCCATGGGGGAAGGGGACAGGTCCCCTCAGGCAATTTCCCCACTTGAAGAGCTAGCAGAAAGGATCTTCGAAAACCCAAGGCCTGACTGCTGCCCAGTAAAGCAGGGTACTTTGCACTGGTGGTCTCAGGAGTAAGAGTCCCAGGGCTCATTCTAAAAAAAAAAAAAAAAAAAAAGGAAAAGCCTAGATTGCACACTGGCTAATTTCAATTTGGACTCACAAATCCTAGATGCACTAAAGTAAGAGCTAGGGCAGATTCAAGAACCATCCCTTGGAAATGGGCAGCCTGTGATTTCAAGGTAAACCATGGCTGTGGGAATATTGTGGGGCCTGTGCTTGCTTGAAACCTGTCTGGGAGCTCATCGAAAGTGTTATCAAACATCTGAACATAATTGGCATGGAAAATTGGATACTGTAAATTTATTGCCAGAACTTTTGCCCTGGCCATTGACCATCATGGTTGAAAGCTCTCCTTTTGGGAGCCACTGAAGGAATCCTGCTGCTGCCTCTTTCAACTGCCTCTTTCAACGTCTTCCCCTCTGCATCAGAGAAAATTGAAAGCACCCATAAAATCTCCCTGACCTGATCAATTTGAAGCTTGTGTCAAAACATGTGTTGCACTCACATGTTTTGAAAAAAAAATGAGGGATTGTAGAAAGTTAGCACCCACCCCTCTCCTAGGAAATGAGATATCCTAGGAGATATTAAAATGTAGGAAATATTCTGTGGAACACATCTGGAAACATGCTTTTAAACAAACAAAAGACTCCTCTTGGAAAACCCCCACGCCTTGCAAATGGGTCATTAAGGACTGGGCCCAGCACACACATTCCTCTCACCTGGCTGAAAGTCTTCTGCATAACAAAACCATAATAGGATTTGCCCAAGGCCCTTTCATTTCAGCCAAAGCTGGATTAGACAAAAGCCAAGAGCCACCCCAGCATGCCCCTGGGGGGTCTGAGAGCCAATGGGATACATTTCTATACAGGAAAAGGAAATCTAAGAGGTGGGACCCAACTTAGACTATAAAAACCAGGAACTCAGCATTCCTCTTTCTTTTTTTCTCTTCACCACACCTGGAACCATGTAAGTTACCTTTTCTGTACAGGGGCTCCTGCCATGTGCTCCTGTCCACCATTAAACCTTCCTTCCAAGCAACCTTCATGAATCCAGTGTCTTTTTCCCCACTTGGAACTGAACCTAAAAGGATTTCCTTATAACAATTCATTCATTGATTCATTCACATTTCTACTTGCCCATCTTACCTAAGTGACCCTGGGTGGTTGAACAAGAAAGGTCTTTAAAAAACTATGTATTATTACTAAAAATAGGTCGAAAAAGTAATCACCAGAAGTCAAACCTGATTTGATTTTTAATTAAATTCATGCAGTTATCTTGATTCCATAACAAAGATCCTTTTTCTCTAGCAGGTTTAATTTCTGTTGCATAAATGTTTTATTATACAGTGGGATCACGATTTAGTAGGGATTGATACAAACTACATTCAGTGGACCAAATTTCTGCAATGATTTGTATCATTTGCATTGTTATGCCATTATTGGTGGGAATGGGTATATAGGACATAAACTGCTTCATTGGCATTATTATTCAACTGATACAAATAGCTGTAATGACACATTTCATTGACACATGCTATTCTGATCAAAATGTCATTCCTCATGGCTGCGTATCCTTAAAACAAACATAAGTAATATAATCACAAATTTTCCATACAACAGAGAATTGAACAGCTTAAAATAGAAACTGGGCAAGGTAATTCAAATATATTATGTAGGATCAAAAGGGGTAGAAAACAGGGCTTTCAATGGACATCCCTCCATTCTTATGATCACTGTTCTTTTCTATACGGGTACAAGCAATGGGCTCTCATTCTCCGTTTTAACTACTAGAAATTTATGGTGATAAAATTGTATTTACCCTATTATGGGGATAAATATTTCATCAATTTTTGGATAAGTCAAAAAATAATGTCTTACAACTCATCATGGCTGGTTTTATATAGCACACTGAGTCAAAATCAAACTATGTAATAATTTACAATACATGAGCCAAAGTAGGATTTAACCTTTTATTTTTGAATTATCCATAATATACAATAAAAACTTGATTTAACACTGTGAGATGTCAGATTAGAATTTATGTCACTTATAACAATTTACACCACTTCCATATTTACATAATTAATGTAAATTATTTGCAATAGAACCTCAATTTACAAACCTTTAATTAAATGGAGAAAACCATAAATTTATGTACATCAGGGGTGTCAAACTCAAGGCCCTTGGGCCGCATCCGGCCCATGAGGTGTTTAGATCTGGCCCACGGGGCCACCCTGGAAACAATGAAGGACCGGCCTGCACTGCCTCTGCCAGCAGCCCTCGCAAGCAGCCCTCGCAAGCTCTATTTTCGCTGGCAGAGGGTTGCAGGAGGCCGTCACAGTCGAAATGGAGCTTGGGAGCACTTTTTTGCTGGCAGAGCACATGGGCCACCACAGGCGCCCGACACGAGTGACATCGAGCTGGCCATGCCCACCTTGGCCATTCCCACCCCGGCCCCCCAAGGTCAAACACAACCCTGATGCAGCCCTCAATGAAATCAAGTTTGACACCCCTGATTCAGGGGTGAAATGCTACCGATTCAGACAGGTTCTCCCCATCAAGTAGTAAAAAATGCTACCAGTTCGGTTGAACCGGTATTTCCAACCATCAGTTGGGCGACAATCAGCTGTGATGCACCATTTATATTAGCTAGAATCATCCGATTTCCTGCTTTCTAGCTAATCTAAATCGCGTGGCACAGCGGATTCCCCCCTCGCTGTTCTACTTACCTTTGCAGACTTAGAAGGCTTCAAAATGTTCCCTTTCTAGCGCTGCGCGGGCATGCCTCAAACGTGCATGTGCGTGAAGTGTGCATGAGCGCATGAAGCGCTCGCTCAGTAGCCGACTCACAGAACCGGTAGCAGACTTCAGAGGATTTCATCCCTGCCTGATGTACATTAAGTCTATCTACTGGAAGTGAAGCCTAAACAAAGAAATTATCCCACACTTCTAATGAACAGTGTGTGTGAAAATAGTTTTGCTGAATTGGTCCAAAATGAATCTTAGTCCAGCATTTTATAAGGCATACTTATCAACCAAATTCTTCTAGGATGCTTGCAAACACCTCCACTATTTTTCCTCTGCACTCAGGAGTAGCCACAGAATGGAGCACTTTCATCAAGATGACAAAGTGATATGTTACACAGTGTGATGCAAGGACCATTTCTTTTGTATATCTGTGCATGTAATATCATGACCTATATATAGAAGTACTGTATTGGTGCTGGCATGACTTCAGAGCAATTCTGCTTTCTCCTCCCCCACATCCCTTCTACTTTCCTCTCCCTACATTTGGAGACATGCTATCATCAAAGTAATGCATATGTATTATTCATGGCAATGCTTTCTACTCATCATACACAACTAACAATATAACGCTTCTGTATGACACCAAGGAGTGGAATATTTAGACCAGAAGCAACATTTTTATGAGGAATAAATAGTGACTGTAAGTTTTTTATTTGTTTACACTTTAAAAATCTCCATGACCGGAAACATGTTTCAACTGTGCATCAGAATTTAGTTGTGATTTATGACCTTCTTTTAACAGGAGAACCAGGATTTGATTTCGAAAGCTGTTCAAGAGAAACTCAAGAAGTATAATACATTTGTACAGGTTTCAGGTCTTGCATGCAGTGTGGACATTTTAAGTTTTCAACATGGGTGACCAACTCTGCAGCCCATAATCCCTGCTTCCCTTTCAGCAGATGCCAGCACTCTACTTGAACCATTGGTTTTGATTTCCTGCCATTTTGAGATTCAGAAAATAGTAAAAATTATTCCGAGCTTGAGGTAGGCTGAACACCGGTGGTTTTTAAGCCCCGCCCTTGTGCAGGTTGCAGATCTGTCATTACTTTGTCCATTGCTGTCCTTAAACTCCCCCAAAACATTAATTGCAACCACCAAAAGGAAGCCATCTACTTCTAATATGTAGAGTATATACATAACCTGGATCCTCCAGAAAGGTTTTGCTTCATCTCCTAGAAAGCAGAGGTGATATGCCTATACAAATAAGAATTCTAGGAGATGATCCAACACATCTGGAGGGCATCAAGTTAGACAAGCACAGGAAGCAAGCAATGAGGAAAATCTGCCTTTGCCTGAAAGGAAGCTCATTCTGTGAGTACAAAGGCAAGCTAGCATCAGGCATGTGTCAGAACAATAAAATTTGCCTACTCATGGTAATACTAGAATGGATGGATTCTTCCTCTCTTCCTTGAACTTTAGAGAGTTCTTTACAAAGAAATTAAATTTCCATCCTGTATTTTATATTACCAAATCAGCAATGAGCAACTTCTATATTCTCAGTGGTCTGCTAATATGTATTATGTTGCACAGATTGACTCAATATGAATACCTCATTGTATAATATCTCTGAACTCAGACATAATTGTAGCATTAGGTACAAAGCCAAAGAGAATACCAGCTTACCTCATTCTTTTAAAGATCAACAAACTAGACCCTATCCATTTCTTTTCATTTTTTTGAATTTTTTTTAAAGGTTGCTATCACTCTCTGCAGTATTCAGAGGCAGATACACAATCTTCACAATTGGATGGAAATTGTCCAAGGAAAATGGATGGCCCAGAATATTATCTCAAACAAGAAGAACCTTGAAGTTCAATTTCTTTTTGTGGCAGTATCTCTTCAATTCCAGGATGAGATGGTGGAAGAACTAATCTTCAGAGATGAGAAGGGTGACCCAAGCTTTCTTTTTAGGCTTCCACACAACAGGAAGTGAGGTCTTTGAGAAGTTCTTGAGAATTCACAGGTTCTTAGAGTAGTAGACTAGCAGCTGTTTTAGGCTCAGGTAATCAGAAGCATTGCCACTTAGCAGCACAATTAATCTCTTCTTTGCTGCTTTGAAGCCTGGCATTATCTTCTCCTCCTAGTTGATATAGGTTGTCTGTCATGTTATTTCAATAAAACCCTGTTTTATCTGAATATTTGTGGAGCAAATAATCACCTTCCTCAATCATCTACTTGAAGATTCCAGGAACTCCCTGGTTGCATCCCTATCTGCATTTGCTGCCTTGCCACTCACTTCCATGATATGCAGATTTGTATGAGCCATAAAATGCAGGAATCACCCATGACTTGCAACAAATGTGTCTTTAGCAGCACACATTTAGCAGCACACAATTCCATGACTTGCACATTTCTGGTGCAAGTCATGGAATTAACTCTTAACCTTCTTCTTGATCAGCATTAGGCTAAGTGGCACACACCACTGATTCAATCCATAAGCTGAGCACCATCTCCATCTTTTCCATTGCTTTTCCTCTCCTCTTGCTTATTACTGTAAATTGCATAAGTAGCAAATTTTTAACATATTTCATAGAATAGAATAGAATAGAATAGAATAGAATAGAATAGAATAGAATAGAATAGAATAGAATAGAATAGAATAAAGAGAGTTGGAAGGGACCTTGGAGGTCTTCTTGTCCAACCCCCTGCTTAGGCAGGAAACCCTACACCACTTCAGGCAAATGGTTATCCAATCTCTTCTTAAAAACTTCCAGTGTTGGAGCATTTACAACTTCTGGAGGCAAGTTGTTCCACTGATTGTTCTAACTGTCAGGAAATTTCTCCTTAGTTCTAAGTTGCTTCTCTCCTTGATTACCGGTAGTTTCCACCCATTGCTTCTTGTTCTGCCCTCAGGTGTTTTGGAGAATAGCTTGACTCCCTCTTCTTTGTGGCAACCCCTGAGATATCGGAACACTGCTATCATGTCATCCCTAGTCCTTCTTTTCATCATACCCAGTTCCAGCAATAGTTCTTTATATGTTTTAGTCCCATAATCATCTTTGTTGCTCTTCTCTGCACTCTTTCTAGTGTCTCAACATCTTTGATTTAATCTTTGATTTACCACGATAGAACCACTTTGCTCTTAATGATCCAACGATAATGGAAAAATTCATGCCGTTAGAACATGTGACATTCAGTCTTTCCTCCTCCTCTATTTTATTCAATATCTCCATCTTTGTTTGCATTGCAATGGATTGGTGCCCCTTCTTTATTATCGCACTTGAACTGAATTGCAAACATTTGCAGTTGCTACACACCACACACAAGTAAACAATATAACACCAAACAGTATGTGAGTGGATATGTGAATGGTATAAGAGCTGAAGTTGGGAGAATGCAGAAAAGGAAGGCAGGAGAAGATAGGAAAATAAATAAAGCTGTAAAGCCGTTAAAACATGGCTCTTCCTGCAGGCGGGGTGAAATAGAGACCAATGAGAACATCTTGGGTCTCCCCATGTACGAATGATGGTTTATGTTTTTTTAATTTTTATAACTATTTTAATTGCTATTATCGTTTATAAATTGTTATTCTTTTATGTTGTACGCCGCCCAGAGTCCCGCGGGAGTTGGGCGGCCTATAAGAACGATTAAATAAATAAATAAATAAATAAATAAATAAATAGATAAATAAATAAATAAATAAATATGACATGCTGGAAATTAACTTTCCCACCTTCTCCCAACTTCCAGAACTTCCTGACATACTCGAACACTGGGCCTTACCTAACAAAATGAAATTCAATCTAGAGAAAAGTATTTATTTATTTATTTATTTATTTTGGTATTCTTATATGCCGCCCAACTCCCGAAGGACTCAGGGCGGCGTACAACAGAGAAAAATACAAGAAGTAAGGTTTTACACTTAGGCAAAAAACCTCAAATGTACAGGAACGGATTAGGTCAGGGCTGTCAAACTCCCGGCTCGCGGGCCGGATGTGGCATGTGCTGGCCACGCCCCCAGCCGGTTTAGCAAAGGGGGAAAAGTCCCGATATGTCACTGTAAGTTTGACAGCCCTGGATTAGGTGAAACCTGGCTCAATAGCAGTAACTGTGAGAGGGATCTTGGAGTCCTAGTGGACAATCTCTTAAATATGAGCCAGCAGTATGCAGCAGCAGCCAAAAAAAAAAAAACCAGTGCAATCCTAGATTGCATTAATAGAAGGATAGAATCAAGATCACATGAAGTATTAGTACCACTTTAAAAAGCCATAGTAAGGCCACACTTATTAAGTGCAGGGGGCTGGAGGATAAAACATATGAAGAGCGGTTGCAGGAATTGGGTATGTCTAGTGAAAATAAGGACTAGGGAAGACATGATAGCAATGTCCAAGTATTTAAGGGGCTGCTACAAAGAAGGGGGGGGTTCAACCTGTTTTCCAAAGCACCAGAAGGCAGAACAAGAAACAATGGATAGACACTAATCAAGGAGAAAAGCAACTTAGAACTAAGGAGACATTTCCTAACAGTGAGAACAATTCACCAATGGAATGGCTTGCCTTCAGAAGTTCTGGGTGCTCCATCACTGGAGGATTTTAAGAAGAGACTGGGTAGCCACTTTTATGGAATGGTACAGGGTCTCCTGCTTGAGTATGGGGTTGAAGACTTCCAAGTATGGGGTTGAAGACTTCCAACTCTATTATTCTGTTAACCTTCCATGTTGGAGTGGCAGACAAGTTTGTTTTGGCAAAAGGTCACAATTTGAAAGTTCCTAAGTAATGTTTATATATCCAGAATATTAAAAACTACTGGTAAATGTGAATCTTGGCCTATTTGTATTTAATCTAGCACATGTACAGGGGCTAACCAAAACGTTTTGTGACTCCATAAACAGAGTCCTGAAGATAATAATCTATTTGTTGTTCTCCAGCTGATAGTATTCAGCAAAGCAGTTTTCTTAGATATAAAAGCTGCGTATAGCTATTTCAATCTACAATAGAATATTGAATAATATATAGATACTCTGGATTTAAATAGTAACTTAAATCATCAGAACTCTCCATTTCTACATGCATGAAATATTTAAAACAATGGCATTAAAAATCCATTAAGGGGGCATAAAAGCTTGGATTAGATTTAAACAACTAAAAGACGGACATTACTCACTATAGTATGAAAAGTTCCATAATAGCATTGCATTATTTCACATTCAAATGTGGTTGCTGAGTCATTGGCATTTTCCTGCCAACACTGCAGAATCTTAACTGCTGCAGCTGTAGGTCCTTTGCTGCAGTACAGTTGCCTGCATAAGTAAGCCTCAATTATTTGTTCAGGTTTATGCAGACCTTATTATCCTGGCTCTTTCTAATCTGATTCTTTATAGTTTTGCCCAATAACACCTGCTGATGATTAATCTGTGGGGTGATTCCAATTAAACAACCTAAACAAACAAGCAGCCCCAGCCATTCAGAATAAAAGTTATTGCAAATGCCTTAAAAAAGGCCATTGGTTCCTTTGGTTTTATGCTGAAACCCACAAAATTGCACCGTACTTGGCTGCAGTTCTTGGTAGGGGTTCAACATAGTGATTCAACACAGGTTTTTTCCACCATACTGGCCATACACGCTAATTTAAACCAGTCTTAAAGGAGCAACTCATCAGATGAATGTGGGAGTGAAATGCTATGCTTTTTTGGGGGGGGATCTATCAAAATGGCATGAAGGATTAAGAAAGAGAAAAACTATTTTTTTAAAAAAAAAAATCTAGAGTAAGCAATTCAAACTTTCTGTGGCTGCACCTATTGCACTAAACCATGGTTTATAAACCACAATAATTAGCTTGAGGGAGACTCTTATACCCCAACTAAATAAATCACAATTGATGGTCCCATCCTGTTATCCTTGTAGCAGCACTGGGAATGGTTAATATTTTAGCATTAAACTCCTGCACTTTGCTAGCTGTGATGGTGGAATTTTGGCATATACGGTACTTTTATTCCACAATTTTCACCTGTCGAAATGCTGCTATGCAACTATTAAATAAAACAGGAGCTCCAAAAGGATGAGCTATTGGTTTGCTTTCCAGACAATCACTCAAAGTAGATGACTCAGGCTATAAAACTTATCTACATATGGATGCAGATAAAGAAACAGCCAAACTATCATTGTATAATAGCAGTTCTTACTACAGCAGTAAGAACTACTATAATGTTAAACATAACAAGGCTGGGCTTGAGATACAATCCCAAATGGGTATATATGCTGCATTTAAAAAAATATTTATTTATTTCGTCAGGCATGTATTAGATAACAGATATAAGTATAAACATGATTATGAATACTTGAAATGGATACAAATAAAAGGGAATATTAGGACAGGGACAGTAGGCACGCTGGTGTGCTTATGCACGCCCCTTAAAGACCTCTTAGGAATGGGGTGAGGTCGACAGTAGACAGTCTAAGGTTAAAGTTTTGGGGGTTTGGGGAAGAAACCCGAGAGTCAGGTAGTGTATTCCAGGCATTAACAACTCTGTTACTGAAGTCGTATTTTCTGCAATCAAGTTTGGCGTGGTTTACCATAAGTTTGTATCTATTACGTGCTCGTGTATTGTTGTGGTTGAAGCCGAAGTAGTCATTGACAGGTAGGACATTGTAGCAGATAATTTTATGTACTATGCTTAGGTCGGACCGAAGACGGCGAAGTTCTAAGCTGTCTAATCCCAAAATTTCAACTCTGGTGGCATAAGGTATTCTATTGCGAGCAGAGAAGTGGAGGGCTCTTCTCGTGAAATATCTGTGGACTCGTTCAATTGTATTAATGTCCGATATGCAGTGCGGGTTCCAGACAGATGAGCTGTATTCAAGAATTGGTCTAGCAAAAGTTTTGTATGCCCTAGTTTGTAATTCAATATTACCGGAGATTTCATTTAATCAATCAATCAATCAATCAGCTTAATACTGGTTTGCATCTGAAATTTAATTTTAAACAGCATTCTTTCATAATTGTTGCCCCTGGTAATGTTACTATTATCTGGGATTTGTATATGTACAACTATTTGGAAGTATCTTGTCCCTGAGAGAAGAATAAGTACAGCAATTCATGTTTCAGCACTCTTTATAAACACTTCTAAAACTTAGGAATCCAGACAGGCATTTCTTATAATATACCGTATATGCTATCAAAGTTACCTTTGATCAACACATTAAGCATTACTTTAAACACGAATTGATCTGCGGCATTAACTAAGCCCTAATGCAGCTTGTATGGTTTTGGGAATCGCTGGGAATGTGATTCAAATCTCTTGTGGTTTCAAAAGCATGGCTAGGGGGTTAGTAAACCCTGCAAACTGTGATTTATTCCACAAACCAGGGTTTTACAGAGCGCGTGGATCTATTTGTTTAATGATTTCTAGGTTTAGTGAACTAGGTTTAGTGAACAGTTGCCATACCACGTTCTATCAAGATTGATGATGGCTGGATACAGATTTTATTCTAAGGAAGCTCAGGCACTATCTACAAATTATTGGTGCTGTTATCTCCAAACTGCCAATGAAAAGTAATAACAGATGCTCGACCCAGGTATCATAAATATCCTTCTTTCTTGCAAAACAGCTCATTCATAATTTATATCTCAGGTCAGAGAGGGAAATAGATGGGGAAGAACAGATACAGGTACCAGTTTTTACCATGTTTAGAAATTTTGCATAGGAAATTGTGACACTTTTAGTGTAGCCCACTGAGACAGTAGCTGAGCTAAAAGAGAAGTGGCTCATTCATTCCTGATTGGGGAAGTTACCCTGAACAGCTTAGCCAGAGCTACCAAACACTTAGTATTTCCTTATCTAAATAGAAAACAAAGCATAAGCAATGCAGCTTAGGCCTACTTCATTTCCTTACCATTGAGAGAGAGTGGTTAGGAACGGAAGATTAGGTAATAATCTTTTCATAAAGCAGCAGCTCTAAAACTTCATTTATTCAAGGAAAGCATTACATGCATGGTGACTTGTACTCCTAGTAAATTTCACTGCAGTTTACAGGAATGTTTCTGATTTGGAAAAAAAAATCCACCTTAGCAAATACAATTCCATTTCCTTAAATTCCCTTGTGTATATTTGTATTAAGAAAGGTCACTATGTCAACTGTGAGGAAACTATTTAATTGAAAGAAATTTGAAGTGTGACAATGCAAACCTTAATTTTAAAAAAAGCTAGGCTCTAGCTAATCTTGTTTTTGCAAAAATAATGCCAAATAAAATTTTATAATTTTTTAATTGATTTGGAAACAAATGTTGAACATATTACAAACTTTTGATACTTTCCTATTGAGTGGATTCAATTACTTAAATGCCACTTTCACCTCTGCTTCTATTCATAATTTAACATTCTTTACATTCTATTATTCCAGATTACAAATAAAAGATACATCTTTTTATTATAGTATATAAATGAGTTTTAATAAATCTTTACCTAAGGAATATTTCAATTTATTTATTTTTTGGAAATGCTGGGTACTATTCGAGATCTAAAATTATGAGGCCTCATATAGATTAACATTTTTAACTCCAAGTATTTTGATCTGCAATGTGTACTTAAGCAGTTTTCCATCTCGTCAGATATAACTGATGAGATATGTATTGTCATGTTCAATACATGCTTAGAAATAATGCTAAAAGTAGAAAATCAAATATTCATTCATTAACATGACCAAGTTACAGTAGCTGATCAGCTATTGATATAACATTTTATTTATTCTTCCATTTTAAGTCTACGAGTAGTAATGGTCTTAATTTTATTTTTCTGTAAGACTCAACATACCATAGTGGAATAACAATACAGTAGAGCAGTGTTGCTGGGGAATTCTGGGAGTTGAGTTCTACACACCTTAAAGTTGTCATGGTTGAGAAAGTAGAGAAAGGTCTGCAGTAGAGAAAGGTCTAGAAACTCAGTTTCTGTTGTCATACGTTGAAATCAAAACATTAGGGAATAAGCAGTTCATCACAACCGTCCCACTAAGACCTAGGTTTTTAGGTGCTCCAAATATGAAAAGGAAGTATAGCTCCAATATAAGGTTCAAGGGTATAATCAGTGGTGA